>OMNW01032771.1:10890-59262 GCA_900303245.1 Selene dorsalis
AAAGGAGAGGTGTTAATTCACTGACAGTGATGAGAAGTGGAGAAATATCAAGGTTTAATGTCAAAAAGCAACATTATAATAAACCATAATATCATACTACTGCAGGTACTATACTTAAGATACTATTGATATAGCATGTTTCATGAAGGGGGCGTGGCTCAAAGAGCTTCACAACAATGTAAAACGTCTCCCCCTCCCCCTCGCTGGTATCATTCATGGAGAAAACACAGAAACTCTTCAGGGCGAAATGTAAGACCATCCTCCAACCCAGCAGGTTTTATTCTCTCCTTCTCTCCCTCTCTCTCTCTCTCTCTCTCTCTCACTCTCTCTCTCTCTCTCACTCTTTCACTCTGTCACTTTGAGACTTACTCTAAACCTTAAAAAATGTCATTACCTTTAAAATTTGATGATTTATGTTATGGGAACTTGCTCTTTTGTTTCCACAGAATTAGGTGCTCACAACCTGAGTAATCACTGGACCACACACACGCAAAAACACACAAACACGCACTTTCAGGTTAGTTTGTTGCCAACTAAACACAACGTCCTCTAAAAAAAACAGGAAGAGAAAATTCCTTGGCAGTAGGTACAGACGGCACAGTTTCACAGCGTCTCAGCACCTCCCAGGTAAAGAAAAAAAAAAAAAAACTGATGTGGGTCACCGCTGCTCTGTGAACTGGACATGTCACCAGCAGCTTCTCTGACTAATGCCATGAGTCCATTCATCAGCCTCGTGCCTCGGAGGTGTGACACTGAGAAGCTGCGAGGTTTCAGTCGGCTTTGTTTCGGCGGGTTTCAGTCGACTTCTGCCCGTTCTGTGTGAACCACAAAACTATTTTGCCTCTCTGTGGTATTTTGGTGCTTAGTGCAGAGTGTACCAGTGAGGAAAGAAGATCACACATTCAACTAGAGCAACATAAATTTGGCACTGTTGGTATTTTGCCTCTTTCAGGCAGGCTGATAAAATGCAATGCCCCTAAAAAGTGATATCTTATCTCATATTGGATAAGGAGATAATTATCTGAAGACTGCAACAGCCTTCAGTCGTTCTGAGTCAGAGTTATTTTCCCGTCAGTCGCCTCGTCAGTCCTCTGGAATCCGTCTTTTTGTTCCTTCATAACTGTCGACTGTTTAAACCCTGCAGGATGCCATGACATTAAACTTCTCTGTTCCTCTGGTTAACTGCAGAAGTAATTATGATTCAATGCTCTGCAGCACTGTAAAGCTTAAATCTTAAAAAAAAAAAAACCCAGTCTCTCTAGGGAAGGTTAGTTGGCAGCGTCTGATTGTTGTTTGTACGCAGCAGCTCGCAGCTGACACTGAAACACTGCAGGTTGTGGTTATGACCTTGAAATTCACCGTGGTAACTTGGTACCTAGTGCAAAGTGTACCCGTGTGAAAAGAGGAACACACATTCGACTGAGGCAGCACAAAGTTGGCACTGGTGGTATTTTTGGTGTAAAATGTGTGTGTGCTGAGAGCGGTCCGAGCAGTCCCTTTGCTGCTGCGGCTTTAACCAACAAGAATGAATGAATTTATGTTTAAAACTGTAAATTCATACACTTTCAAATTCAGTGATCAATCAATTGAGCTCCTTCAGTTATTCAGATCATTAACTCCAAACAACAGGACCCGTGCTGGTGAATCTACAGCCTCTGATTGGCAGAAGAGCTGCATCTAAGCTTGTCGTGACATTACACACAGTTGCTTGCTGTGTTTCCCTCCATTAAATCACATGCAAATGACACCAGGCCGTTTCCATACAAACCAAACACACACACACACACACACACCAACTCAGAACATCAAACCACAGTCCACACTCACCAATCACAGTGAAGGAAACCGCCGACGAGGAGACGAAGCGCTTGGTCTTGTCGTTTTGGGCCACACAAGAGTACGATCCCTTCTTCTTCCCAAACCCTTTTTCCTCGATCACTTTCAGACTGAGGTCGGCGCCTGACACATCCATTGGCTCCTTGTTGTGATACCAGGTGAAGGTGGCGGGCGGGTTGGAGACCGCTGTGCAGGTCAGGTTGAAATCGGAGCCAGATTTGACAAAGTCTCCAGACTTCAGAGCGTCAATGTCCACTTGTTCTGGTCCATCTGTGGAGTTATAACAAAAACAGAGGAGTGAGATGGTAACAGAGACAGTGGTCGTGACAGGTATCAGCTGTTAAGTAATATTATTCCACAGTCTCCATGGAGAAAGCACAGTATCTGAATACCACACGTGCTTTTCATGAGGTCAGGTACAGAGTGATCGTGAGCAGTAAAGGTAATCTCAGACCAGTGCAGTTCTGTCTATATTGCAGCATTTTGTTTTCATATGTCTAAGTTGGAAATTACATTACATCTTTGCAATTTGAGGGTTCTTTGTTATTCTGTATTCTGTATTTTAACTTTCCAGAACATCAGAAATCATGTGATCTGATACACGTCTTCATGTCCGTGTTCTCTGCGTTCTCCAGATTCAAACACAACTAACGTTTCCAGACACAGCCTGAACACTCCTAAGATGCAGGCGTAAGGTTTTTGATTAATTAATAACAGAGTGAACCAGTGGTTGGTGCGGTTTCACTGCCTTTCAGGTTAGTCATGGGGAAGGAGTGGAAGTGCAAGCCACTGTGTACACACTGTGGTTTTAGTCAGAGAGTAAAGGCTGAGGGGGAGCGCCCTGCAAACACACACACACACACACACACACACACCACAGTCACACTGGTTACAAGAGTGTTTCAGGAATCCAAGTCTCCACTGTTAGTGGACACAGAAATACAGTGAGAGGTCAGGAATCAGTGTGAATCAAGACCAGCGACCTGCTGAGGTGTGAAGCAGAGACAGCAGCTGACTAATGTCTTTGTACTGTCTTTGAATGCCAAATGGGGTGTGGTGCTCATTCAGAGACGTGCAGGAGTTAAAATAATGCAAGACTAAAACCTTAGATTAAATAATCGTGTATGTAACAAACTGTCAAACCACCATGGGGGTGGATTTACTTAATAAAAGAAAAGGCCGGGTCGCAGTATCAGTTGATATTAGCTCATTGCAGATAAAATGAGCAGCATGGGTGCAGTACTCACAGTAGACAGTGAGGTTGAAGGGGGCGCTCTTCTCCATCTCTAGCTTGTTGGAAGCTAAGCAGTAGATAGGACCGGCCAGCTCTGACCTGAAGATGTCTTCAACTGTCAGCGTGCTGGACGATTCCTCCTGTGGTGCGAACCAAAGGAGGAGCTCTGTCAGTTACTGTGTAGCGTACTTCACTTACCAGAACACATTCAGTATTCAGTAAACAAAAGTTTTCACAAAAACAAACAAACATGTAGACTGACATTTTTAATTATGATCCGTTTGCCGTCGTCCTTAACAGGGGCGGTGCCATTCATCCAGCTGAAGGTGAGGAAGGAGCCTTTGGCAGAGCAGGTCAGGACCACAGTGCTGTTGCGTTCGATTGCCTCGGGCATGTTGGCCTTGACGACCACTTCAGACACCGGCTCTGTACAGAGACACAGGGAGGTTGTTGAAACAGGAATGAAACCAGAGGAAGAGAGAAGATAATAAAAAATTGATGATATTAGTATCATCAATTTTAGTGATATTTCACATTAAAAGCGTCCCCGTGAACCTCCATAAGATTTCTGCAGAACGTGTTGAGTGTTGTTGACAGTGTTTTAATGCAGGTTAAAGAAGAATAAAAAAAAGAAAGAGAGAAAAAAAACAGTAAAGTAGGAGGACGTTAAGAATGGCGTTATTATTCTGGGAGAGTAATGTGAGTCTGTGCAGGTTCAAGTGTCGTTTGGCTTTGTAAGCTGCAGGATGTGTTAGATGAGTTCATTAATGGACATGGAAACTCAACTTGTCAAAAACAACAGACAAACATCTGGTTCTCTGATAAAGAAACAATGGTTTTGCTGACGTAAAAGATATCTGACTTCCAGATACATTTCAGTAAGAAATATCCAATTGTGAGTTCCCATTAAATTCAGTTTAACAGTTTCAGTGCCGAAGCTGCACCTTCAATCACTTTGAAATCTGGGTCAGTGTTGCCCACCTTCTGCAACAATACAAAAAAAATGCATGGCTATACAGTGAAGCTGCAGTAAATCTGGATTATTTATCTCTAGAATAAATATATTTTTCCAACACCAAAGCCTGATGTACAGTTAGCGTTCATGTATTTAGCTTATTTTGTCCATTTTGCAAAACGTCCCACCATCGTGTTGACATTTCATCATTTGTTGAGTTGTAAAGCAAAAAAAAACAACCAAACAAACATTAAATAAACTGCACAGTTTCAAACACCAATGACTTTACAATAGGTTTTTTTTTATCCAGTGAAACTGAAGCACATGATTTTTTTTTCTCACAACAATGTGAATACCAGCATGAATAACTGTGGGGGTGGCGGATGTGACAACCTGACTGACTGACTGACCCACCTGTGCTGATATTAACATTTGAACAGAGCGAAGGCAGACCTGCCGGACCTGTTCTCAATAATCCTGGTGCTCCAATTCTAAATGAACAGTGTCCTTATTGATGATTGGGCAACAATGGGTGTGTGTGTGTGTGTGTGTGTGTGAGTGGGAACAATGTGGAGACTTGGCAACCAGTTCTGACAGCTCACACCTCTTCCGAGACATGTTTTCTAATGATCCATTTCATCTCGTGACAATGAACCCTCAGGATCCACTCCTTCAACTTTAAGACACAAACAGATGTGGAGACACTGGTGGTTTTGTTCGGTGGAGTAATTCACCGAACGTGTGGTTTTATTGATCAGTCCCTGAGTGGGAAGAGCCCACTCCCACTGCAAAACCAACCTTGGATAAACAAAGACTCAAGCAGACATCATGTGGTTGACACAAGGCCAGGCTGGAGATGTTTTTTACATTACCGGAGATGACTGCAGCCTTTTAGATGAAGTGGCAGACATTTGCTGCAGCACTTTGCAGCCAGTTAATCAATTAGCTACTCAATCGATCAGGATGTCAATCTTTAAATATCAGTCAGTGTGTGTTGTAAACATGTAGGTCTGACACTGTAACAAATCTTGTCTGAAGTCAAGGTGCATGTTAATCTGTGGGCACATTACATCCCAAAGGCACACACACACACACACACACATACACACACACAAACACACACACACGCGCGCGCATACTCCACCGAAAACACAGTGGAGAGCCACGCCCTCAGGCTGCACATACAGTGTACCAGGCCTGTGGCTTAAGGTCACACCTTCTCTAAAAGTGAACTTCTACTCATTAAAAACGACTCGTTGCACTACTACAGTGATTTCACGCGAGCCAACATAGGTGAACAGAGCACACTCAAGTAACCTTCTTCTTTCCTCCGCCAAGGAATATAGTTCTCGCACAGTGTGGTTGCTAAGCGACGAAGCAACCTCAGCTAAGATTTTCCACACAGCGCACGGATACAGTAGCCTACGTGCGCTCCATGGCGCTGCGCCCGGTAAACAGGTGTGGCCTGTGCGCTGTGCAACCTGCACCAAACTCCTTGTGTAACAGCTTCACGGAGGCGTTATGAGACACAACATGAATTAAACAAAAAAACACGGCACTTTTTTCCACACAAAAGTCCTTATGAGACGGTAGAAGTCTATGAAACCCCAAACTATTGCTGCTCACTCAGAGCAGGTGTGGCCCTCACACAGGTGGACTATAAGACACTCACCCAACACTCGGAGCTCGGTCTCTGCGGTCGTGGTGCTGCTGTCCTGCTGTAGTAAGCTGATGGTATAATGCCCACTGTCCTCCGGCTTCACGGACGTGATATTCAAAGCGCCAGTGACCGGGTCAATCGACACTCTTCCTATATATGGGTCGCTCTCTTTGACTCCTTGGGGACCCAGGGTGGCGACGTTTGTGGCCTGTTCGCCCTCGAAGCTGAAAGTCCAGGTAATAAACGAATACGCCGGGTTGTAGAGCAAGGTTTTTATTGACACATTTCTCCCCACGACCACGTCCACGGGACCCTCAGGGAGAATCTCCTCTCCTGCACAGCATCCTGAGGGAAGACAGGTGAAAGGACAGGTTAGACCTGAGGTGGAGGAGCCGGACACATCAACGACTTCAAGGAAAGAAATGGAGAAATAGAAGGAGACAGATTCAGCAGCATCAGGTCACATCCACAGAGAAACGCTCCTTTCGTCTATTACTTATTAGCAGGTTATTAGTGTTCAGACAGGCTGCACGCGGGCAAGTAGCTGCAGACTGTCCATGCACGAGCGAAAGCAACAAAAACAGAAGAAGAAAAAAACCAAGTAAAAACAAAAAAATATATATATACATATATATAAATTCCAACGTCGTGTGCAGCAGTGATGGTGTGAATGTGTTCTTACCGATTAAAGACAGAAGAAACAGAAGAGACTTAAAAGTGAGAGGATCCATCCTGGAGCGTTCAAGTCTTCACAGTAGAGACAGAGACAGTGGAGACAATCCGGCAGTACCTGCTGCTTTTAAGAGGGACACACCCAGACTAGGTGAACACACACACGCACACACACGCCCCATCTGTCTCAGCACGCACGCGCACACCCACACCATGAATCATTTGTGTTCCTGAGTCAAAGTGGAATTTACACCTCAACGCAATACTTCATTCACAAATTTAAACTATTGTAAATATTGTCTGTGTTCTACTACGTCAGAGTAAACACACAGTTACAAACCTTTAAAAGTCTATTTGCAAGTCTGTCTGTCTTTATCTTTGCACTGAGTTCCCCCGAGGAAAAACAACAACAACAACAACATGTGCATGGTCAGATTATGAGACAGAATGGACATATAAAAGGTATTTACTCTGTTTATAAGAGGTAGGACAAACAATACCCCAGATGAATCAAGTTCATTTGCATGTTATAGTCTGCAAAGTTTTGAATAAGGCTGAAACGTCTCACTGAATCGTCAGTGAGACGCTGCTGCCACCTGGTGGACACCTGAGGGAGTCACAAAACATACAACTGTTGGCAATGTAGGTTAAATACATGGAGGCCCCATTTACCTCCAGCAATCTGACAAAAAGGGTTAAAAACTATAGATTATTTTTCTTCACACAGCTACACAAGTGTCTCCAACAAGATCATTATATAAAATAACAGGAAACAAGCACAAAGCAGACGATGGGACCGTGTTAACTCACTATTTATTGAAGTTTTCTGTTTTCAAAGATCACAAAGACAAAACACACACAAGGTTACTGAATGAGTAGGTATGTTAATCAATCAGACCGATGATCGACACAAATTCTCAAATGAAGTCCAACCACAGCACTCATGACGTAGGACACAGTCACGGTAATAATAACAATAGTGAAGTATTACACACTCTTTCACGATCGTGATCAATTTTCCACTTGATAAAACAGAGTCATTCATCGATTATCGAACCGAACTGTGTTTGACAAACAATCATCATTCAGAAAATCAAAGTTCCAGCGCGAGATCAGCGGTGCGCGTGCAAAACGTACCAACCGTGTATCCAAAGCTTCCCTGGAGGTACTGACGCACATTTCCCCTCCAGGCCGGAACAACAGGCGACACCGATAAACGCAGAGTAGTGTTTTCATTTGTTTATTCATTCATTCATTCATTCAAATGTTGGCGGCGTTTTTTCCCCCTCTTCTTCTTCTTCTTTTTTTTTTTTCCTGAGCGCCGCCGGAAACTGGCGTATTTCTGCACCTCAGTCCTCAGGTCAGTGCTGCCCTCTTGTGACATGCACTGGACACACACTTTTGTCTCAACACTCACACGGAATATATTGAAAATCTGCATTCACTCTGTAATCTGAAATCTCTCAACCACACTGTATCTCTGGATTCATCATGTGTTGCTTTTCCCAGAAATAACGCAGTGGTCGCCTCCACTGTTGCTATGTGACTAAAGTCTATCTGCTTCACAACTGAGCACACTTATCTGAGATGTGGTTAGAAAAGCAAGTAAGAGGACCTAAAAAAAAAAAAAACAAGGTTTCCGTAGTTCAAGGGCTATTTCAACATTTTGGTTTAATCCAAGCTGAAACACTTATTTTGGTTTGCGGCTGCATAACTACTTCACATTGTTATTTTAGTCATGTAAATGAGGAACTGAGATTAACCCTGCCGTAGCTGTTGCAGAAAGTCTGTACTACATTAGTTTAAATACACTGAAAAAAATTACAAATCCACAAAGTCTTAGCTGACTTTATCATTTACTCCATGAAGCAGCAATTTCACCCATTTCCAAAGGGCATCACAGGGAAGAAAGAAAGATAACAAAATATGAGTCTAAAAAGGAAAACTCACTTATTTGCAGCCAGTTATTGCTGCTATAAAAACAATACCGAACATGTTCATGCCTTTTGAACACACTGACATGAGAGTTTTGAATCCAAAGAGACTCACAAAGAGAGTTTCTATTTGTTTGACTCTGTCCGTGGACCAGAGCTCCTGGTCCACGGGTTTTACTGCTGAGATCATATATTTAGAGAACATCAGATTTACCTGTAAAGCAATTTATAAACACAAGTAATTCTATAGGGCACAAATGATACATAGGCATCATCAAAATAATTAGGCCGTATGTGTCATCACTTTCGGTGGAGTTTTATTTGAACTTACAAATGACTCATTTGTACACGTTTCACCTGATACCTTTCGGGCTTAATTCAAAAATAGGATGTTATAAATGTTTGTGACTAATGACCAGCATTAAGTCTTTTTCATGGTGTCCACTCTGAGACTGTTCAGGCTACAAACTATTACGGCTCTCAACAACGCACTTGTGCTTTTTCACACGTGACTGTCTGGTGAATCGCTTCTCGCACACAGTGCAGCTGTACGGTTTCTCCCCCGTGTGCACTGTCATGTGACACGTCAGGTTCCCCTTCTGTGTGAACCGTTTGCCACACACCGAGCAGGGGAAGGGTTTCTCCCCCGTGTGGAGCCGTAGGTGATGCACCAACGGTCCACTCTGCGTGAACCTTTTACCGCACGTGGTGCAACCAAACGGTTTCTCTCCCGTGTGACATCTCACGTGTCTCCGCAGTGTCCCCTTGTGGCCGAATCTTTTACCGCACTCAGAGCAGATGTAGGATTTCGCTTTACACTCCCCATCACCTGTCGGCACTACGTTACTGTGTAGCGTATTTAAATCAGTCTCAGGGTCTCTGGTCTCCATCCAGTAATAATTCCTGTCTTCTATGTCTTTGGAGGTCTGGACATTATTGACTTTTTTTGAAAGTCCATCGAGACCTGAGTTTCCGTCTGGTTCTGGTCTCCTACAGTCCTCCCCTTCAGTTTCAGGCTTCAAGTACTCTCCCTCTCTGTTCTCCTCAGTCTGACTCTGATGAAGCTGTGAGGTCTGAGCTTCTTCTTCTTCATCGTCATCATCCTCTCTCTTCACAGGGTCAGCAGTGAATGTGAACTTGGTACCATCAGTCTCCTCCAGTCCATGAAGCTGTTCTCCTTCCTGACTGGTCCACAGTTCCTCCTGTTCCTCTTTAATGTGTGGAGGCGGCGGTGGATCGACCCGGTCCAGACTGGAGCTCCAGTCCTGCTGCTGCTCCTCAGAGGAAACATCTACTTGACTCACCAAGAGCTTCCGAACATCTACATGAAACCCTGAAATACAGACAAACACAGATACTATGGTGAATTTAAGTCGACCCAACATGAACACGTTTTCTTAATTTAAGAGAATATCCTGAAACCTTTATATATCTCATAATATAATAGGAGTTGATCAGCCTGCCAATCAAATTCCCTATTAACAAGCAAAACACACTTTCTCCTCTTACATTTCTGTCTGTCTTCACTGTCAGTGTCAGTTGACACATCACAGGCTTAGATGGACTTATCATAGTTCCCATGACTGTTTTACTGATTTACTTTGAAGGAGAGAGGAACAATGAGAGGGTTTCTCCTCTCCTCTCCTATCTGAATGTGGTTTTGTTACTTACTGATGTAAACAGACAGACCAAAATGACAGAAGCCAACATCACAAAACTGCTTCCTCCAAAACGTTTTCCACCATTAGTTTTAACTTGATGTACCTGACTGTCCACTTCCCTGTGACAAAGCCCACTGCACCTGTCAGACTGTGTGTGTTTTGTTGTTGAGTGCATGGTCAGATAGACTGTAAAACTGAGAAACAAAGTCTCCTGAACTGTACTGAGAGAGTTTTTCTATAGGAGGTTCTCCTACTTACTGATCTCTGTGCTCTGCAATTTGCACCCAGGTAGCCACTGAAGCTATTTACACCTGGGTGCTGATAGATTCTGCCTTTAGCCAGTCAGAGTTGGTAGTAGTATACCACACCTATGGATTATTCTGGTTTATTTCAACCTGGTGTATTTCCAGTACCGGGGACAGAGTAGGGTAAGTGAGCCGGTCGGTTGCCCCGGATATGGATTTCTGTGGCCTGGTGCTTGTGATCAATGGCTGTGATCAATATTTACCTTCAGCCAGACAACAGTGTGACTCTTGTGACTGCAAATCCACAGAAGGAGCAGCAGCCACCAGGGACTGGACGTTTACAACGCGGCAGACGTTCCCAGCGGTGGAGAGAGGACGCACGCACCTGTTTCCTGGCCCGTGTGCGTCTCCGGTCTGAGAGCCACGTCCAGCAGCCTGTGGCAGCAGCGGCGGCGGCGGCTCATCTCCTCCTCGCACTCGGCCATTGTTTGGTCTACAAGTCCGAAGATCTCCTCCACAGCCGCGGCCAGACGCTGCTGGATGCGGACCTTCAGACCTTGGAGCCTGGACATGGTTCACTGAGTCAGCGCGGAGGACGGAGCTCGACTCCCCAACGACGTTGTTTCTGTCGCTGGATCCAACTGTTCTAGTCTCCTTCTGTCAAGTGCACTTTAATATGAACAATCACTTCCGGGGAGGGTTTACAAAATAAAGCTTTTATGTGAGTGTTTACCTTCTCATAGAAAGACACATTTATATTAAAACACCTGTATAATAGTTCATTACAAATCATTACTTGTCGGTATAATAACATCCAGTTATGAAAACTTAAAACTGGATCCTAATGTTTTCTAAACGGGACATTAATACGTTTACTGTTATTATAACATTATCAGGGCGTCCAATCTGCTCCTCTTAAAACAAATATTTTGTAGCTCATGTAAATTATGTTGAGGAAAATCACCTCCTACTTCTTCTCCTCCTCCTCCCCCTCACCTGGCCTTCTGCTTCCTATGGCTCCACCCACACAGTCCACGCCGGAAGTCAGCTCACCTGGTTGACTCGCTTTGATTTAGGATACTTCCTCTCATTGCATGTATAGATGTGGATGATCCACATGCAGCTATCCATATTCAGATCTCTATTAATTCAATAATATGATTAGTTAAGTTTTGTCAAGTCAGTGTATCTGTTTTTTCCTCTTCTTAATTTTCCTTCTCTTTCAAAATTTCTACCTATTTTTGTTTAGTAGTGATGGTTGTGCATAGGCCTACAGTGCAGGAGGAGATTGACATTGTGAACACATGAACACATGTGAAGCATGTTGATGACTTGGTGCTGAAAATCAGCTGACTCAAATAAAACTGAACATCCAACATCTGTGGATAAATCCAGCTCTGCACAAACCTCCAGAAACATCTCAGGTGAGCTTAGATTTACTGCAATTACTAAAGTAATCCACTAGATGGCAGCAGATGAACACAGATCAAATTTATATGTTTTGCTATTAGAGATACAAAATTTGAAAAAGCCCTCACTTCACTAGTCGTGTGTTTTAATGCTGATTGTTTCACTTTGTTTCTTAAAGAATCTGAGGTGGGACATGGAATCAAGGGGTCATCTAGTGGGGAAAGTTACAAGTACTTCTCTCTAAGTGTAGCAGAAAGGGTGGTCCTCACTCCATCTGCACACTCACCTGTCCATACAGGTGTGTGTGTGTGTGCTGTTGACTCTAAGCCGTCTATCTACTGTCTTTATAATTTGCTCTCCTCACCTGGCCTCTTTGTCATATAAGGCTCATATGTAAGATGCATGTTAAAAGAAAGCAAAGGTCCACTATCAGCAGCTACAGGGCAGGGATCATGTGTAGGCCCGGATCTGGTCCCTGTCCCGATCCCGGTCCCGGTTTGGGTCCCGGTCCCGGTTCCGGTCCGTATTCTGGTTCCAGTTTGGGTCCCGGAATGCCCATACAGGAATGTGTGTGTGTGTGTAGAGAGTGAATGATTATTAGTTAGAATTCTGTACACGTGTTATCTATTTGCATATGTCAATAAGTTTATTTTACAGTCTCGAAATGGGCTGAAGGTTACTGATCCAGTGAATCCTATCCAGTTCAAATAAACAAGAGATTTTCCCACATTGATGACTGAATTTGTATGCCAGTTTGTGTGTAGTGTGTGTATATGTCTGCCTGCGCTCTGTCTCAAGCTCATAACACCCCTCCACTCCATGGTTGGTTGAGTTGGTTAAGTTGTTGCCTCTACTTGGTGTGGACAGGTATCTCTGGTACGCTGTGGGCACACTGGCAACTTTGACGTGTCTCTACCTCAGTGCCAGTCAGCGTGGATAGCAGGGAAGCCCCTTGGAAGAGCTTTGGGCGAAAGACAAATGAGGACAGAGGATATCTGAATTTAATACAACTACATCTGATAACAGCATTTACAGAGCCTCTTAAAATACACTACTACACTGCTCTATACTGTAAGTAGATGCATGTTTAAAACTGTTATGAGGTTGATTTGTGCTCACTCACATGTTGAGGTGAGAGAGATGGCAGAGGTGAAGTTTGCCGATGAGGCTCTTTCCTGGTCTTGAGTCTTGTTGTTTCCAGAAGGAGGAGGAGAATCTGGAGCAGACAAATATTAAAATGTGAGAGTACAGTGCAGTACAATACAAAATAGAAATGTCAGTTATACACAACTCAATATTGTTCAATTTATAACAAAATATATAATTTAAGCCTCCTTGCAAGTGAATGCTGCTGCAGTGTCTTCTACCTGTACATGGCCCATTTCCTGTTTTGCCTCCCTCTCCTAGCAGCATCTCCAGCAGCAGGCTGTCCATTCTGGCTTCACCCAGCAGCTGAGCTAAGTGCAGGGTCTCCACCATCTGCCAGGCCACACTCTGCAGGGGAGCCATAATCAGCAAGAACTCCCCAAACCTTCCCCGCTGTTCAGAAGTTGCTTCTTCCAGCAGCAGCTGGGCCTGGAAACGCAGATGTCGAACAAGATGGGGACTCTCCAGACCTGGACAGTCTGTGGGACAAAGGTAAGAGGAGCAGAGAATTCTTGTTCTTGAATTTTGTGTTATAATCTCAAGTCAGAGTTTAAGTTCTATCTATCTGAGCTGTTGTAATTTGCCTATTTAGTGCTCGTGTCCTTTGCTCCTCCTGTCTTTATTTCTTCTCCGTCAGGTAAATGGACCATTAAGTTCAGCAGGCAGCCACCTCCACCTAACCGCCAAGAATTTCACCACATCCTGATATTCTTAGAAAATCACCCCAAAACACTCTGAAGCCAGACCAGACCATTCAGACTAAACTACACATGCAAAAGGCCAAGAAAATAAACAGCTTTTGACAGAGAAAATGTCAAAAAAGGTGTTATTTGTCTGGTGCAATGGATGATGTCAAGTGGCAGAACAGAAATTACAATCCACAGTCACCCTCTCGCAGGCTGACTAAACTAACCTGGGGCAAAGACGACAATTGTTTTTAGACAAGCAAACTCTTTGTCTGTGATGTCCAGCTCTCGGAGAGGTTTGACCAGCTCCTCTTGGATTCTGAATGCCACTCTGGACACCTCCGTCCGTGCACCTCTCAAGGGGATCACAAAGTCATTGCCTGCTCAATAAATCAAACAAAGATTATTGCAGATACATGTGAAAGCTGAAATGATTAAAATGCAATAATAAGGAACACAACTGAACAGTGAAATTATAAAGGAACACAGACAGTTTTGTACCCAGAAGAATGAGACTGTTGTAAGGCATTGAGCGTCTTGCTGCCCCTAAAATAAGATGTTCTGCAGAGTGGGTTCGGAGCAGAGTTACCTGCCAACACACAAACAGACCTCATGACATAAACAGCTTAAAAAATGTTAATTAATGGTCATACAAAGCTTCCGTCTGAACTCTATTCTGCATAGATATGTTAAAAAACAAAAAAACAAAACAAAAGTAAGTTGTTCAGACATTGTGTCCCCATCATACCCTGTCATCTATTGAGAGGCTACAAAACTCTGGGATGTGCTTTGCCCATTCAACCAGCAGGAGGAGTTGCTGCTTCATGGACTGAAACACATCTCCCACACCGGCTGTCTTCTTGGTGTTGATGTCATGACTCGCAGGTGAGACCAGCGCTGGGAACTGAGAGCAGCAAAGCAAAGAGAGAGTTCACAGTGGGATTAGGTGATACTGCAATGTGGGAATGGACCTCAGAGAAGGTGCAGGTGTGTACGTGGGGAGGGAGGTGAATGGGCAATGAGGAAGGTGATGATGTGCTTTGGCACCCTGAAAGCTGTAAAGCAAGGCAGGGCAGATAGAGGAGGTTTTGGTGGATGGAGACACATGATGAATGTGGAAATATGCCCCACAAGTATATAATGCAGCAGCTCATTTGCCAATCATATAATGTATTTCTCTGCATTCCTTTTACATGCAAAAGCATATATATCTGGTTGTTATTATTCATTTGAAGGTAATTGAACATCGGCACACAATCCCAGATCAAGTGGTGCAATTAAATGGGCTATGATTAGACGGGGTCCCTCGGCAATTTTGTCATTTCTAAGGAGTAACTGAATCCAGCCTACAGCTACAGCCTCCCCTGAATTTAATCGCTGCTTGTCTAAAATGTAACTTATATCCTCTTCGTCTCTGACCTTCATCAACATTATTTCCAGAAATAGTGCAGGGATCCCTTGGTTGGCATATATGTGAAAAGTGTCCACATCTGTTCAAGAAGTTTGTATCTGAAGTCTTAAGCAACATCGTATTTACCTGCTGGACACTGGCCTCTGCCCGCAAGAGCACACTGATGGACAAAGTGCCCACTGTCTGTCCCTTGGCTCTGTGAGTGTTGATGCAGTCTCTCTCATTCTGAACAGCTGGAGATTAAAGAGAGGAAAGAACCATCAGAGACGTTTCTTGGCTGCTCTGGACATCTTTTTTTTCTCACCTTAGCTGCAACCACGTTCTGAAAGAAAAGACCTTCTCTTTACCTCCACAAGGTCCCTCTGTCCTCTCTGACACTGAAGTTGCTGTTCATGCCAACATTAGCTATGCCAAACGTTACAAATGTGGTAAAAACATAGAGAAAACAATCTCCTGTGCCAGGGGACTCCTTCTGTTTGAAGTCTGTGTGTCTATTTCATCATGAAAAGAAGTATAGAGTCACTAAATCTCATTGTCTCTAAGGTAAAACAACTGAGTACGAGAAGTAATATGAATAGATACATTTGAACACAATTATGTTTTATTCCTGACATGTAGACCCTTTTTGGTTCAATATGGATTGATTTAATATTCTGATGTGGATGACAACTTCTTACATTTGCTGTGAACAATAAAAACTGGGCGTGGATGCCTGGATGCTTGATGGTGTGGATTATGTTTAGCGGAGATGTCATCAAATGTTGATGACCCTGTGAAAGTCATTAGAAAGAGAGCAATCTGGAAGGCCTCGGACTGATTCCAATATGGCTTTACAAAGTCAGACAACAGGACCGAGTGTCGGAGTAATCAGTCATCAGAGCTGTTCTCTCAGCAACCAATCAGGAGTATATTAAGGGGGAGAAGGAGCAGGGGGGCTAACTCTCTGCTTCAGTGTCATGGTGCTGCATGACAATGTCAAAAATGAATCTTCTGTTAGAGCATCAGTTAAGCCCGGATCAGGAGTAAACTGTTACAGGTAACATGCTCAGAGGTCAAGTGTAAAACGACTGGTATTTTATTCTACAGCATGTTATGCAAGCTGAGCAAATTACCTAAGTAAACTTTTAAATTAGCAGCCCTGGCCTTCACTGCAGGGGGTTGCAAACAACTTATTTCCAGAAACAAATATTTGCACGTACTCAGTCATGTTAATTATTCATGTGTAGAGACTATTCATGGCTACTCTGATCACATCTCTCTTTCTCTGCTTATCTGTGGGAGTCAGTGGGAGATAAGGCCAAAGATACACATGGGGCACATCAATATGCACAAAAATCAATGCTGACCCACTCATTGTTGCACATATAATAAATAAAAACATCTTTTCCTCCATTAAACAATTGCTGATCCCCTTTTCCATTTCCTAGAAGAAGACTTTTTTTTCTTTTTATGCAAATGGTTTTAATGCAAATAGTATTTTTTTTTTTTTTAAAGTTTGGAATATTTTTCTCAGTCTTTTACATCGGTTCTTGTGGTTCAATTACATTATTAGAATTCATAACCCTGAAGGCGTACTGTATAAAATAAAAATAGGCTGCTTATGAAGATAAAAACATTTCCTCTGACCTTCCTTTCTCATTCCAGCTTTGAAACACTTTTGTAGTCTGCAGTAACGGCACTGGTTCCTTTTGTCTTTCTCCACAGAGCATTGCCTGTTGAACCTAGAAAAAAAATGGTGGAGTTCCCCTTTAATATTTCTCAGAAGAAGACAAAATTACAGACATTCAATACTCTGAGGTTTTGGAATTGATCATATATTGTGCCTGAGACTTCACTTGTAGTCACCTGACAATTCACTCTGCACTCAGGGACATTTTTTAATGCAAGATCAGACATGACAGAATCCGCTACTGGCAAAGCATGGCTCAATCTACTGCTCACATGGGAAAAACCAAAAAAAAGCCTACAGCTATATCTCACCATTGATTCAAAGTCCCCTGTTTCTATATAAATATTGTTTTTTCCATGCCTGGACTGGTCCCAGCGACTGTCACTTAAAGTTGCCTTGCTGTTGCAAGGTGTTGTTTCCTCTGTGATACATCTCACACTGTTGTGCAGTGAGTGAGAAACTTACCACCACAGAGAACTTCTCACTTGAACAAATAAAGCCCTTTTTGAAATTCTCATTGTTCATGTTCATGTTGTGTATTGTCGAGTGTTCATTTAACAATGATCTGTTGTATTCAGAAGGATAAATGATGGAACTCACCTACAGTTGTAAGTGTGGTTATTGCGAATACTCCTCCTGAAGAAGCCCTTGCAGCCATCACAGCTGGATGCTCCATAATGCTTACCTGTCGCTCTGTCTGCACATATGGAACACCGAGTCTTACCTCCATCGGGATGTGAAAGTGATGAGGTGGGTGCTGCTGATACTTGTGAATCTGTCAATTAAAATAGACAAGACACAAAAAAAAGAAGAAGAACCTGCAGATGTTGGGTAAAAATAAAATATAGGCTATGTGCCTGATGAAAAGTTTGAATATGAGACATGTGATAGACATTAGCATTGCAGAGGAAAGGGATTCTCTTAAGACCTTTTATTTGGTTGCTAATGAATAAATAAACATCTCTGTGCCTAATCTAACAAGCCTCACAAGCATCACACATCACATAGCTGAGAGAACATCAGCTTTGTTAAGAGCAGACAGACACCTTGATAGACACAATTATTCATGATCCCCTTTTATCAACTAAGGCACCAAATGAATCTTACTCCACCTCTGTGAACAGAAATAACCTTGCACACTGTCATGGCTATGGAGTGAGGTGTTGATTGTGAACTTACGACCTCTCAAGAATTGCCTGCACTGTTTCATAGGTTTAGCAATGGTGTTGATAATAAAACTAGGGTTATAGGTAGTGATATCACTGCTCTGTGTGACTGCCAGTGCCATAGGCTTCAGAGGAGAGCTGGTAGTTATTACTCAAGAGGAAGAGAAAACTCCCCATTTAATTAAAGCAGTTAGAGGTCAGTGGCGAGCCAAAGTCCACTACTCTCCTCTGGCTAATTTTACATTGGATGCTCTGTTTAAAATCTCCCTCCATGTTGCTCCAAATTGCATCTTGCCAGGGTTTGATTGCTGCAGGATTGTCTGTCTTTAAAAGCATTGACCGTCAAATACACGTTCTTGGTGCAGTGTTCCTGCACTGATGCCTGTACTGTACAGACCCCAGGCTATAATGTATGTAAATTGCATACTTAGTTTAGGGAGATGAAGCAGCTAGGGATTGCGATTTAACAGGGAAAATGCTTTCTGTGGTCAAAGATCAGTTAGATTGAATTAAGAGATTAGAATACATTTGCCTTGCAGTTATCTGAATTTGAAGAGCGCTCTGTTGGTAAAGCTTTTTCATTTAAAGTGGCAAGGAAAGGGCCTGATTCAGCTGAACGGAGCCCTAATTATAACGATGACAGGGGATAAGATTATGAAGGGAATTAGATGAGAATGTAAACGTATGGAGAATGCTGAAATGAATAGTCAAAGGACAGAAAATTGATCTGCAACTATTTCGATCATTGATTTATCTTTTGAATAAATTCTTTCAGCAAAATTACCAAACATTACAAGCTTCCATGCAGCCTATCAATTGTGATGATCGGTTGCTGTTCTCTTTTTTTTTTTTAAATAAATATCATTATGAAGTTCCCTTTGACTTTGGACCACTGATTGGACTGAGCAAGCAATTTAAAGACTTTGGATTCTGTGATTTTTTTCCCCTGTCAGGCCCTTGAGGACATGCTTTTAGATCAGACAGTTAATTGAGAAAATAATTGGTAGATATAATTAAAAATTGTTAGTTGCACTCCAAAACCTAATTTGAGAATAATAGCTGCAACAATTACAGTATTTTGTGGATTGAAAACCGATGACGCTCAAGAGGGTTGGACAAACCAAGCTGTTTTCATCGTACCTGTTGTATTAGTTTGCAGTGGTATCACCTTTGTGTTGTTTAAAGGCTCAGTGTCTGTACTGCAGTGAGTATACTCCAGTTTAAGGGTTGTCCCAGGAAGCTTCATGGCTCTGATGAGGCTGATTGTTTAAAGGGGTTTTTAAACTGGCCGACAAGCAGATCTCCACCAGCATCGACTGTAACTTCCAGATCACACTCAGCTCAGTTTCTCTTCATCACAGGAGTGTGTATGCTGTATCCCTTTCCTTCTTCTACACTTGTTTGCAGCTTTCGTTTTTGTCTTCTCAGTCCCAGCTATGGATGTTAACCTTCTTTACAATGCCACTTCTAACACTCTTCTGGGAGGGTTGATAAGCTGCTCTGTGATGGTCCACTCACAGCACTGAAATTTGGTCCACTGTCTGTTTGCTTGTTTCTTATCAGTAAAGTATATAAAGGGGAGAGTTCAGAAACAGATAAACAGGACCCAATGAGAGCACCAAAAACAGATAAGACTTGTGAGAAAGATGTGTGACCTACATGTTACAATACATTCATGACTAGTTCATTTTATTGGAAAAAATAAATGTAATCAAAAAAATGTCAATAGCCAAGTCTAAAGGTTGCCTGCTGGGATGTCTTTTATTGAATTTTAGCAGAAAATTTACATGGTATTCTCTTATCTTCGACAATCGATATGGCACAGAAGAGTGACACTGCACAAACAAACAGAGTGCAAGAGTTTGTCTGATTAACCTTTGCTTCTAGTTTTGTGATACAGTACCATGCAGATGGCATTTGTCCTTTCATGTCTCCATAGTGTTGATGAAGAGTGTTTTAGTTTCATTATGAAGACATCACTTCACATTCCATTGTACTGGTGTCATTGATCATCAGTGGAAATCTTCTGGGACTTGGTATGAAGCTAATCTACACAGTTTTGCTCTCTGTTCAAAGACCATTGCGACTACAGAAATGTCCATTGAGCAAGTCTATTCAGTCTGGATTCTTATTTTAGAGGCCATATTACACACTGTTGAAGAAATGCCATTCAAAAAACAAGATAATGCACTATTGAAACCACTGACTAAACAATGAAAACAGATTGTATTCATTCTTGTTGACTCTTTAAAAAAGAGAGAAATATAAAATTAAAGAAAATTAAGTCTACAGACATTTCATTATTATTTGAGATCATTAAAATGACCAGGTCATTGTCTTGGTTCTCTACATGAGCTCAAACACAGATACGAGACACATAAACATAGTATTCAAGTGTAGGCTACATGGCAGAGTGTAGGAACAGAGTTTGAAAAAGTGAAAGACAGGGATAAAGGTGAACATGGTCACACCATTTTTTTTTTTTTTTTTACAAATTATAACAAATTATATGTCAGACCACATATGAGCTTTCCCAGTACTGATATCCATCATACTTTGGTGTAATGGGATTTCCTGGGTGAGTAGCACTCCTTCCTTGAATGTCACGCTAGGCCGCAGGTCAGACCTCCCCTGGCTGTGGCTCACACACTTAAGCTTTGTTTAGGTGATTGATAGATCATAAAAACCTGCAAGTCGTAAGATGACTGCAGAAAAGGCTCCGCTGGTCTGTCAGATTCTGTCAGGGAAGGGTTAAAATGAGCCATGAATATTGAATGTCTAGCTTGTGTATCTATAAACATTAGCTTCAAAATAAAGAAGGCTATATCATGAACTACATTATACAATATAGACCTATACAACAGAAAAAGAAAACTACAAGTATTTTCCAAGTCTCCAATTACACTTTTATTAATTCAAGTGCAACATAACATGTTCACATTTAATTTTATCCACATGCATCAATCAAATCCTGGTGAGGAAGTCAGTTATTGATGAGCATCATTCAGGACAATACACAACAGGCTTTTCTCTGTCCACTGGGGGGAGACAGAGTACATCATTTCTGGTCTCAATTTTAATCACTGCTGGAGCAAAAGCTTCCCTTGGCACTGCGTTACAGTATCAAGGCACTTTAAGTCTACTTGTTATTTATTTGTATAGTACTGTGCAGTATCAAAAATGCCAGAATCCATGTAATCATGTATCATTTTGTTGTTAGACATGTGTTTATGATGTAGATTGTGTCTCTCATGTTTGCAACATGAACTAAATTTTGATCATATTATTTTCACTGCTCACTTTCCAGTTTAAAAAGCCCATTCATAGGTCTGATGGTGGTATAGATACTGACCAGGCTGGGGACCTTTGTTGCATGATATTTCTCTTGTAACAGTTTAGTTTCAATGGTGGTTGTCATGAGATATGTGACAGAGTATCTGAATGTTTTCTAACTCACAGATCTGTTTAACACATGTTATGACATCAAAATTATCAAAGCACAATAAAAACAAACAGGTCTCTCTGTCTGCCTGTCAGTCTCTGGATTATGACCAACTGCACGTATAACGCTCAGTCAGGTAAATAATTTATGCTTTTGCAGGAATGCCACAGACATACTCCTGCCTATTTGTCCAGTTATTACTCAGTGGGTATAAACGACAGGAGTGCTGCATAAAAGATAGAGGTTAGAAAACAGTAATTGAATGAAATGAAATATTCTGGAAATATTTGCTCTTTAGATAAGAGCATTTTCTGTTGGAGCATTTCTCCAGTCCAAACAAGGTCTGACACATTTGTCTCTGTGAATTCGATTAATAAGGCTAGATCTCAAATCTCCACCTGAATACCAATGCAGTGATAAAACCTGAAAGATTAATACAATGTACAGTACAATAAAAAAAAGGGTGGGGAAGGGGGGGGGCACAGCCTTTGGAGTTTCATTCAAAAAAAATGGGGAAAGTAAAACAAAGCAGCAAAAATTGGTCATAAAAGCATGGTAAGCACATGATTTAGTGGGGCGATAAAGAGTGGAAAGGTGGCCATTCATCATAGAGGCTAGCTCACCAGGAGAGGGCCTGTCACAGACACCACCAGGTCTGGGAGGCATGTTGAGAGAGAGAGAGAGAGAGAGAGAGAGAGAGAGAGGGAGAGAGAGAGACTCCAGTTGCCCCTACAACCTGTTTGTTCCAATGGCTTTTCCAGATGGACACATGCAGCCCTTAGATGGGTGAGGAGTGCTTTGTCTTTGCCGCTCTGCAGCTCCATCGACACAGCAGTGTTGAGGGATGGATGTTGTTAACTGCAAAGTAGACGACCAGACTTAAGAAAGCTTTGAGCGGCAGAAACACTCGCTGGGAAGAGAAAAAGCTTTAATGTGGTAACTTCAGATTTCCCTGTAACAACACTGTGTAATGTAATGGAAACGGTGACCCTCACAAGGGAATTGCAAAAGGGCTCAGCAACAGCTTCTAAATGTGACTTGTACCAGGTTGAAATAAAACCATAAAGCACCAACGACACCAAAGACCAAAGCACCAGAGAGAAGCAGCTTTGGGATTTTTTTTTCTTAATCAAAGATACAGCTACCTCTTGTTTTGCAGTTGTCTTAGTGAGAGGGATCTGAGTAATTACCAGTAATGAGAACCATGAAAGCAAAACTGTCTCAGACCTTGGACTTGTTTATCTTCCATAAATCTTCTCTGTCTCTCTAAAGTCAGTGCATTTAGTCTGACAGGGTGACACAGAAAGTTCATTAAAGAGAACACTTTGATTTCACTATGTCCCGTCCACTGGGACACATTGAACCACTGGACGTCCATGACAGTGGGCACATGTTGGACAACAGAGATGTAATCTGATGAATATTTATAATCATGAGTTTCACAATTTACATTTTTCATTTCACAGTTTTTCACCTAAAATTCAAGGTCACAGAAGCTCTTCAAGGCTGCAGTAAATTGGCTACAAGGGGAACTCTGATCTATGTGGTACAGAAATATTTAGTGGGATGCACAATAAGGATGTTTACAATTTGTCCCATTATTTAAAACTAGAATGACAGTATGACACATTTTACATTATTCAGTTGTTTTAATTTGATTTGAGTAATCAATAATTTAGATTATTATTTTATTATTATGTTCGTGTATTATCACACTTGTGCTTTTCTTTAACTTTATTTACTTTTATTTACTTGTTTTTTTCTTTTCTATTTTTTGAACAGGTAAACACCAACGTCACTTCCAGTTGCCAAAAACAGTCACAACTTCGCGCGAGAAGTGAACTCGTTAATTGCCCAGGTGTGGATGGAGGGCGTGCAGGCCTTTGGAGCGGGGAAACATCTACAAAAGTTGATCTCATTACAATATTTTCCCAAAAAAACGCATTTGCGGTTGGCGCAAATTATCATTTTTGTCCAGCAAAACGGGATTACTGAGAAAGCGAGGCTCGACCCAGTGCATCCCGGATTAATCCAGAGTTTGTGCAGCAAAATTTACATCGACCAGGTAGCTCCCAGGTAAGCGCAAGCAAACATTTCCCAGGCTAGTGGTGACGTCAATGATTACAGATTACAGATTAAAGTTATGTGGTTAGTGAGCCAGATGACTACAAACACAATGTAACCACTGTTATTGTCAGGGGTTAGGGTGATTAATCGTAAATTGGCTGGACAGGTAGCCACCTTGATGCAGGCAACAGTTGAACTGTGTTAGCTCATATACCAGGGGCTGTTTCGATTTTTTATTTTTATTTTTTATCTAAGCTTGGTCAAAGTTTAGTAAATGCACATTTCATTTGTTAAAAATTCAATGTGCAGCTGCAGTTGGTTCCTCCTGGGCCTACGCTGTGGAGAAACTCCTTCAGTGTTTGATATAATTCAGCAGAGTAGACTGCACTGTTTTTAAAACGTATTGTAGACATGAAAGGAGAAATTCAGAACTTATTCATATTCAGCTACATGTGAGGTGGGTAGATGGTTTTCTATGCTCCTCCATAGCAAGCCATTGTGTTAATCTCATGTCATCTGTTCAGTCACTGGATTTCAACAATGTCACGCACAGCCAAACGACATATTCACCATAGACATTGCATGCAGCCATAGATAGATGGTATTTAAATGTCTGTAATATAACCAGATATAAACTTGTTAGGTTTACGTTCCTGTTTTTTGTATGAATGAAACCATGGAAATGTGATTCCAGTCTTTATGCTTTAAGTTAACCAGTTGCTGACTTTAGATTCAGTCACCACACAATTTTAAAATTGTTTACTTATTGTCATGGGATATTGTTGATACTCTCACCAACATGTACATAACTCAAAATTGTGGGTTTTCTGTAAATGAATAAGAATGCCTCAAAGATATCGCTGGTGTTAGATGTTTTTTTGCCTCTCTTTGATAGAAATTGAACATGTTTGTGACATCAAAGCCCACAGTCACTGTGTTATTGACCTTGAGATTTTGATGGTCTTTGCTGTTGTTGAATGAGTAAGTTGATATGTGGGTTGAACAGACTACTGCTAACAGAAGTTCAAGAGTGGTTTAAGTGGAGAGCCCCCTCTACCTCTTTCCTTGTCAGAATTGATAAAGACAATCTTTGTGTGGCCTTCGAAACATGCTTTCATATGCCACCCAGATGTTTTAAGGACTTTTTTGTTATGTAAACAGGAACCTCAACATCCTTAAAACTGTTGCTGTCTGGGGTTTAATTGCACTTTGAAACTGTATCTGACCATATTTGCTCAGTTTAAGTGCCAGTGCAGAAAATGTGATCTGAATACCGGACTGTTGATGAAGGTGTATCACTTTTTCTCTCACTTACTTCTCTTTTTTCCCACCGTTTGAGGGTTGTGTGTCCATGACTGCAAATAAAAGTGAAACATACGGGGTATTGTGAAAATTGATTAAAAAACTCTGCTTTTCCAAGGTCCTCTGTGAACCAGCATTTTAATTAAAACCACTTGTTCTCAAACCTGTACTTCCCATTAGTCATGTTTGAGGGATTGTAGACAGCATCAATGAAAGTCAAAGATTAAATGGAAAATGCAGATGTGTGAACAATGTGGCTTATTTTATAGCTATTGCAGCTTTTTAGTAATTTTGAAAAACTAACTGGCATTGACAACGTCCCCTTAGTCCACTTCAAATGAAAATGACATTCTTTGGAAAAAGAAAAATCTGGAAGGGGTTTCTTGGCCGTGGGTCAACAGGGGAGCTCTTCAAGAAACTTTTTTATTTTTTACATTTTTATGCTTTAATCACATTTTCAGCACTGCCCAATAAATCCTCAGTTACATTATTGACTACGTGTCATATCTGATTTTACAATAGAGTGCATAATCTTGTTTTGTGTTAATTCAATGTCTGAATGATGTGTGAAATGCATAAGAAAAAAATAAGTAGGCTACATTTTGTATAAGAGTCATCATCACCATACAGGCAGAGGGATGATGCAAAGTAGAGACCGCAAAATTTCAGCCCCAAGTTTTCACTCGCCTACAGATTTTGGAGATTGCAGAGAAAAAGCCACAGATCAGAGAGAAACTGGTTCTTGATTGATGTCTGGGAGAAATATCTGAACCTGTGACTGGCAGTGATTACGGCAACAAATGTAGGAGTTATTGATGTTGGCCTCTCTAGTTAGAATGACTCGAGAGACCTGTTTGGTATTCTTGGTGGTGAAAGATCTTGTGATTCCCTGTTGCTGATTACTCTATTGTGTGCAAACCATAATGATTCAAGATTCTTGATTGAAAGAGTTGTGTAGTTTGAATAGTGAAGCAATCTGACAGCTTTGGGGAGAAAAAAACCTATCATATGTAATTTCCCTCTTATTAAGTGCATAGTTATTTTGACTGTATGGCCTGTGAATTGTTAGTGACCCTTGATCCAGAGTTGGCACCTCTGTCATTCAAGGCTCTTATAAAGACTTCCTCAAATGTTCTCAAATGTCTCAGGACACACATTTCCTAGTTCCCTCTGCTCAGACTTCACATGCACACAGAATAGACCTGGCACAGGTTTAGTGCTTTTGAAAAGCATGCTCTAAGTAGTTGATGCATGTGTCTTAGGTCTGTTTCTTAACATGTTCTCTTTTTTGGATCTTGTTGCCAACTACAGAGTATCCGTGTGTTTCAGCATTTTAAATGCAGCGAAGCAGTTAAAAAAATGATCTTGCGTCTTCATGAGAGACTGTGGAAAGAAATGAAGTATGGAAGAGCGGTTTATTTATTTAATGTGAATGTGAATTAAAGGGAGGGGATGCAATGATCAGCACTGAGTTTGGCCTCTGGCCCAGTATGATTATTAAGAATTGGTACTGATAACAGCAAACACTGTATGAATTATGTCATGGTATTGGCATTTGTAATCACATCTTTTCTTCCTCCTCTCTCTTTCTGTTTGTGAATCAGCACCCTTTCAGCTCCTTGGGAGAGGGAAGACACGGGAGAGAAAAAAGAAGAGAAATGACTGTGCAAGGGTTTCAAAACCTGGTATGAAAGTAATTCTTTTTTTTCCTGTTCAAGATTTTGGCATATTTATGGAGCATTACTATAGGAGCGAACCATTTAATGTTATTTGCAGAAAGCACACATTGTTCACATCAAGCTGAAGGCACAGCCATGTGATCGTGACCTCGCAGCTGAAGGGGCAAGCTGCACAAAGCAAATGGGATTCAGCATTTGCGAGAACTCAACACAATTAATAATGGAACCAGGTTATGAACATAAAAAGATGTAGGAACATTACTTGTCCTAAAGCTTTGTGCTGAGCAGCCTAAGGTGCCCACGCGTTGCTGAAGTGAGAGGCATGATATGATGCAATTGTTTAGTTTACCAAAACACTTGCTCAGTAAAAGGGGAGACAGAGAATAGACCTTGGTAAGTTGTGTGTAGGAATTATCAAAAATTTAACTCATTCCTGCTGAGCTCCCCAAAGATGTTGTATGCATGATTGTGAATGAGGAATACTGCCTGCATCATCACATTATCTGGAATCACATCATCTTCAGTCAATAGTGGTTTTGGGCTTCTTTTATTTTTCCACAGCAGGATTAAACCACCAAGTGTTCTAACAATGAAGGGTGATGTATTTGAAGCACCATCTGGGAAAATATACTTTTTTTTTGCAGTGCAGTTTTTAACAAAATAGCCCCATGTCAAAATTAAGTAACATTCATAGATAAGCATTAAGTAACATTTCTAGATAACCACTAATGTCATGCCAGATTATTCCAATATGTTATGTTATGTTATACAATATCTGTATGAATGCTTAGATGGAAACCTGCAGGGCTGTATTGTCCTGACAACAGAAATATAACCACTGACTCTTGTGGCTGAGTCAGATGAAAATGTGGTGTGCTTTTACTCTGCTCGGCCAAATGTGAAATAAATATAAAGAAAGGAAAATGGCTGCTCTCTTGGCTGTACCCTTGGTCCCTTGCTCTTTGTTAAAACCATATCTCTGCTGCTCCATTGCCCCCAGCTACATTAAATCCTATTAAATTCACCTTCATTAAAGCAGTCCTCTCTACTCCTTGCAGCAGCTCTGGTGCGGGCCTCTCAAGGACAGAGCAGTAATGAGGGTGGACTGGGTTTAACCTTGAAGAGTACAGGTTTTCATTTCCAAATCAATAACTTATGGTTCAAAACTGTCACTAGATCCAGGCTATAATTTTCAAGCATTAATTGTGTGGTTTATGTTTCTCCACCAGTGAAAAAGTATTTAACATGAAACTGCAGTGTAGATTGTGCATTTATCATTATTTCTATTCCTGTTTTTTTTTTTTTTTTATACAACCCCCCCACCCCAACCTCAAAAAAACTGGAATTGACAGCTTGAGCATTTTCTATATCTGTAGGTTTGTGTGCATGTGTACACACTATGCTGCACAGATGGGATGACTTAGGGAGATTGTATTTCAAAGAGTCCGCATGAGTATAAGTGATTATTGGTACAATTTTCTACAGTGAAACCAAGCAGAGGGCAGGAGGCTGGAATTTTTTCTTAATCCAGTATTGCACCAAAGTGTCGTCATTCACTCTAAAGAGCCAGAAATCTAAGAAATCTCTTTCACAGCTGTGTAAGATGAGTTTTGGCAGTCACCTGCTGTCATAAGAAGTAGGAAAATATGAATTATGAATAAAAAATTAACACGTGGATGATAGACAGCAGTGACAAGGGAAAAAATGCCTGACCTACAGTGGAGGAGTGATATTTTTTCAGCTCTTGTCATTTTCCGTGTTTTAGTGGGACATTCTCTGTAGTGGGCTTTAGTGTCATTGTCATAGGATTGTACTGAAAGCAGTAACTTGTCCTGCGGTGATAATTTCTGCCCGACATGTTCATAATATGAAATATTGGATCTTTTCATAAAATGGGGAGGGCTGAGGCTATGGTGATCACTGGAGCTTAATTTTTTAATCAACTTCTCTTTTAAATGAAGCTTTATTAAATTACAAAGCTCACACAGTGGGGGTAGGACACAGGCAGAGATGGCCCAGTGTAAAAAAGAGCTTTGTGGGATAATTAAATAAAATTAATAAAAAACCCTCCGCTTGCATAGACTGAGGAGAATGGGAAAGAGAGGAAATGCTGTCACCATTTTCATGCTCTGCTTTTCTTTCATTCTGTCTCATCAGGGTCTCAGGAAATTTACCATGTGCAATTATGAAAAGAACACAATGGCTGCAATATATTGATGGATAGAAAAAGAACATACAGTAATATTTAATTTTTTCTCACATTCAGATTCATGCTCAGTGCACACCAAGTGCTTATTGAGGTTGTCTAGGTCATGATATCTCTTGGAGCTATACAGCGTTAACTGAACTTGCTTTAGGTCTTCAGTTCAGTTCAGTTATTCTACCAGAGAAAGGAGATGTGATCACATTTGGTTAGGCTTTCGTTTTGCAAAGCTTTCACACCTGAGAATGCATTTTTTTTTTTTACAGTTGTATCATAGTACATTTTAGAGCAGGGTCAGATCACTTTATCCTTTTAACGTTGCTTTTGTGCAGCCCTCAGTAGAAACTTTCTCACAATTCCTTTATCTTGGTCAAAACTAAACTTGTGTTTTCATAGCTGTGAATCATTGAAATAACTTCTCTGAATAATTCATTCAAATACAGTGAGTGTCATCTGCAAAATCTTAATTTACTGTTAAAGCTCCATGAAATTATGTTTGTTACTTTCTAATTAAAAGATTGTTTCATAATTACTTTTAGACATATATTGGGTTTTTTCTGTCCATATCCTAGTTGAAATTAATTTATTGTCAATTATTATTATAAATTTGAACATTTGGTTGTTTCAAACAAGTGGCACATTAAATGACCGATTGCCTTGTTGCCATTCAACATCGATAGCTTTGAGCTTTAAATCCATGATAAAGAGGGGACTTAAATGACAGGTTAAAAGGATTCATGGAATATAGACTCCAAACCATCTGGAGAAAGAATCATAATAGTAAGACCCAGATTCTTGGGAGATGTGTTTAGATAGATCCAATAGTAGTATTTCTGAGGACTGTTTATCAGCATTTGCCATCCCTCATGTCTGATGCTTCCTATTTTTGAGCATGTCTTAGACTTGAGCAATGTGGGCACACTTCTTTGTCTTTAATCATCACGCACCTCAGGGTTGAGGGAATAGAGTGCAGCTCAGTAAATATAGGTCAAATGTGATTATCCTGCGAGGTCAGCTCGTATGCAGCTAATTGGAGAGGTGATACATTTATATTGTTTGGACAATCCCTCAATTCACATTTTTCTCTTATGGCAAAATATGAGATGGGGATTTCTTTTTCATGCTTTTAGGATTTGTCTCATTCTTCCCAAGAGGAAGGATGTTTTACCCACTACAGAAGATGTCCTTGGCCTTCTTGCCTTGTTTTACTGTTGCATTGAACATTTCATACAGTCGTCCTTGGCATTTTGGAAAGTCTTATGATTATTTGTAACCTCTTAAGAGGTCCAGCAGTGTGCCGTGGGCTGCTGCTATAACGTGTTATATCATGTAGGTTGTTGTTGTTGTTTTTCTTTCTCTCTTTTTTTTTAATGTTTTATATTCTCATGAGATTCAACTGGTTAGAAGGAAAAAAATTGTTCTGGCTTAGATAGACATATCTTACATCTGTGCTCAAAAGTGGATTATATTGTTTATATTGCGGTAAAACTCCTTAAGTACTCTCAGCTTCTGCTCTTTGAGTACTCTTTTTTTCAGCTGCATCTCAGGCGCCCTGCTTAATGAGTTTTGGTAATGTAACAGCATGGGCAGATTAGTTGGAAAGTTTGGTAGCTTTAATGGTGCATGAGATGACCCTTTTCCGTCCTTAACACTGGTGATCAATCTCTTGCATGTCCAGGAATGCAATGTTGGATCTTTCTGGAAAAGAAAATTTCAAAAGCCTACACAGGCAGACTGAAGTGTGCTGGGCAATGACTTTGTGAAGAGTGTTTATACAGAGTTGAGAAGATGTATTTCCTTATGCTCACAGGTTGCTGACCATTATGATGTGACACAGTGATATCTACCAGAGAAGTTATTACTCATTTTGTAAGAGATTGTGAGAAAATGCTAATTTTTTTCAGTTAGTTTTGGCCATTTGAGTTTGCACTGTGGAGCATTCTGATTAGACAAAACAAACCTGCTCTATTAGATGTTGGAAACAAGCATTGAAATTGAGCTTTTTTTTTTAAAAACTTTTTTTTAAGGGCATTCAAGTTTGCACATGGCTAATACCGGCTTTTTAATAATTTCTAATTTGGCAGGTTTGTTGGGTCTTTCCTAGAGTTTGGCCATGGGACACTCATCTCAGCGACACACTAATCAGCCTGGCTGGATTGTCACAGTTTTTACTAAGATCATTTATAGATTTCTCCAATCAGACTTGACTGTCAATAGAAAATCTATACTGCATGTTATGCTGTGGCTGATACCCTAAGACACGAGCCCCAGCTCTGTCTGTTGAGTTTGGCCATACTTCTATATCTGAATAATGTCCTCCCATAGTCCAACATCATCCTAATCAGGTGAGACTCAACAGAAGAAGCAGTCCAAGTGTTTTTAGTGATGGATGCTTGGCAGCTCTGGCCTTTGCCCTGCTGTGATCACAACTACAGTGGTATGAAGAATGTATTTTGACATGAATGCAGTTAGAATGGATATAAATTGTTTGAGAAATGGATTGTACCGTTTGCAGCTGATTTCCAAAAGACAAAACTTGACCGTATGTGTTTTTACAGCTTTTTCTTTTAGTATAAAGTTGTCATGTTGTGCATTTTGTGACTGCTACTTTGTTACTGTTTCAATTGTGCCTTTTATGCAAAATGTCAAAATTGGAATGTGACCAAGAAACTCAATACTTACCCATGCTTTTAAAGAAAATAGAAACACCCTTGGTGCACACACCACTCATCCTTGCATGGCATGTTATCTAATGTCACTCACAAAATCTTTGGCTGGACTTCAAAGCTGAAATACGGTAAAATTATATTTCAGTACCTAATATTGCACTTATAGTCACGACAGAGCGTGTAGTTGGGCTAATTCAGTTAGCCCAAACCTCTTCCAGCCAAGGCTCTGAAGTTTTACACTCGTGCCCAGTATGTTGTGAAACTGCTAACACTTTTATGTCTGTCTGTCTATCAAACTTTATAATGCTCTGATTTCTACCCCACTGGCAGTGTCTTTTAATTAGATTATACTGGAGGAATAACCACAGTTCAGAATGCCAATTTGTGTCCCAGGCGCTGTAAAATTTGCTGTTACACTGCTGCCAAACAGAGCAGGTGAGAGCAGACAAGGTCCTTAGGCAAAGAGCAGCAGACTGCTCTGTAAGAGTTTCTCTCTCTCCCTGTCTTTATACCTCTCTCTTCCCTCTTTGCAGTCAGACATTAGAGGCATGAGAGGATAAATAAAAATGATATTCAAGAGTCTGACAATCAAAGTAAAATGCAGAAGTTTTGGTACAGATATCTCCAGGGAAGAATTTTCTATACTATAAAGAACGGAGATGTTGGAAAGCAGGCATGTGTAGTGTATGGGCTGTATATTGAAACTGACAGTGTGTTAGTTCACTCAGTCATACTGATTTCAGACTGAGCAAGAGGTCAAACATGTGTCTACAGCTGGACTCCAAACCAAATGTTATGAACATTTATTTCACCAAGTAGTTTACCATTTGTGGGATGTGTGCCACAAAATAATATGAACATAGTATCATGAGAACCAGGATGCATCTTTTGGATGCTTGCAGCAATCAACTTTTTTTTTTTTAATTCACAGTGGTAGTGATCTATAATTTACATTGAAAATACTAACCCTGTGTTTAAAGAATATGGCCAATGAAAGCAGCAAAGTGAACAGCTGCAGGTAATTAGAGCTGGCCCAGGAATGGCTAGGGATTCAAAGTAAACATGGACGGTTTCCACAATCAACAACATTTACAAATGCAGAAGAAGGAAGCTACTGAATTTGTGAAGAATGTGCAGTGGGAATGGAAAGCATAGAAGCATGAAGCCAGCAGATGTTGAAAATTAAATACATGCGGCATGTGGCTAACAGGACTGTGGGCTTATTCTTCTGATGGCAGACCCTGGAGTTCCCGAGGGCTCGAGGACAGCTGTTCCAGGTTAATACTTACAGGTTTACATCCAGCCAGCCATAGCTAAGATTTTTTAAAAATGGATTTCCTTTAGGGGAAACGGACCTTAGTTTTGGTGCATATCTATGCCGGCCTGCTACTGTTGTTTATGATAGTAGAACTCGCATGAAGTCTGACTCCTTAAAATTGGTCAGAAGTTTGCAGCACAGAACAGTTGTTGAATTCATTTAACGTTAAATGGCTGGATGAAACCAAACTCTTATAGAATCACAGTCCTGCGAGCTCAGGTTGTTTCAAACATATCCCTGAAATACTTAAGTCTGTGGGTGCCAACTGTTTCTACTTTAAATTGCTGAAAAGACTTGAATTATGGATGATCAGCAGAAGGAACCTGATGCTCACATGTCTCTTTGTGCGCCTATGCTGATGCGCACAAAGTTTTTGGTGAATGGCACCACAAAGTAGATTCTTTCAACCCTGAAATGTAAAACAAAAAAAAAAAACATGTAACATGAGGTCAGCAATGAGGAAATTATCAGGCAGATACATTTATAACATTATAAAAATCTTTTTTGTGGTCTTTATACATTACAGTAGGTGGATCTTTGGCAGAAATGATTCAGGTTTTGTGGTGAAACATGTTTGTACTTTGCCAGCTTTACTTGGCTTTCATGAAATAAATTCTGATTTTTGTTTTCCTCTTCTGCCTCAAATGTATCAGAATGAGACATATTGTATAAATATTATATTTATATTTGTAGCATTTAAGAGTATTAGAGCAAAGACATTGGTAGGAAGAAAATGGCAGGGACTTGCCCTGTGGAAGACATTGTGTACAGTCTGTCGTGTGGCGTCCCTTAACTAAATATTAGCACACTGGCTGGGCAGCCTGAGTGTGGTTCTTCCTTCACTGGCTTTCACTGGAGCAACCGTACTCTGTTTATTCGAAATAGCTGCCTGAAATTTTACTGTCAGACTCTCTGCCTCTCTTGGCTCTTTGGCTGTTGCAACAAAAACATGTCAGTAATATTTAAAATAGTAGTGTCATAAATTATTTGCACTAATCTGTGTAGGTATTCACTCTGACTCATGAAGCAGTGGGTGATTCTAGGCTGGAGAGTGTAGGTTTTGTTTTTCAAAGCCAGGCACAGCTTCACAGAAATGAAGTTTTAACATTTGCTTTTTGTTTAGCCTCACAGCCTGCAGAAAGAAAATATGACTTTTTACTAGAAAAGAAAGCACTTCATTAGAAAAGACATTCAGCCTAGCATACGGCCCCCATTCATTTCACTGTTAATATTTCAAAAGGTCAGTAATGTGTATAGGTTATTCTTTCCACTAATGCTTCAGTTTTCATGTCTAGCTGACATATTCTTGGAACCATCAAAGAAAATAACCTATGTATTAGCAGGGTGTGGTGTTTTCTTTCAGTTAAGAAAGAAGACTTGAGAATAGAGATATCGTTCCTAAAACCTTTTTCTAATTAATGTGTGTTTTGTTTGAACTTGTAGTTTTGTTTTTATCGTTGCCCTTGGAGTGAAATCCACTCGTCAGAGAAGAGCTTGTTACTTTAAGATTAGAAACTTTTAGCATGGGATTACAATGCTGGTAGAAAAACAATACAGTACAAGAATGGAGAATGCAGAAGTGGCTGTGAAGTTCTTGCATTTACCTGTAAGCCTTCTCTCCTTCACATCTTAGTTTATGTGTAGACTCCTGCATGTGGGAATCAGGGCAGTATGTCAACTTTACCCTTGCTGCTTCCCACCCAATTCACGTCTCTCACCCCTCACACCTCTGCCCTGTCTGACCAGGTGCGTCTGCTCAGTCACCCCACTCACGACTGCAGGTTGGGTAGCTTATTATTACTAAATCGTTGCTGTCAGCTCCCATCAGGGCTTAAGATGAATGTTGCCAGCTGTTTCCCAGCTCTCATTATTTCTGTCTTTTTCTGACTGAGCCTTTGACTCTCTCTCTCTCTCTCCCTCTCCCTCCTTGTCAGATTTGCTCCTCGTGCAGTGGCCTCACGGTGGTGGTGAAGCTCCTTCAGTGGTGAGTACTTTACTGCAGACCTGGTGTGTGGATACAGCAAACAACTTATTAAAAAATCCCTGAAGAAATATTCAAAAGGTCCAGCATGCTACAGTACAGATGAAAGGGGTGATTCTGTAGTGTCTCATTTTGTAGGGTTATATTGTAATTTTATTTAGCAGAGATGACAAGATGTGTCAGATAAGATAAGATGGCACATATTCAACTGCTCCGCTGCGTATTCAGAGAGGAGTTATACATTATGTATCTCATGTTAAATCACTTTTAAATGTAGTGGTACTAGGGTTGGGCGAATGGTCAGATCTCCACTTAAAGGAGTGATGTTTTCTTGTGGCCAGGGGCACATTGGACAGAGTTGAGGCCCTCCTCCTCCCTGGAGGTGGGCTTGGATCATTAGTTTTAGTTTTTGAAGTGTTTGGCCTTTTGATGTTTCTATGTTCTCTTTAGGCAGCCTGGCCTGAAGGATATTTAATATCACTCCTACAAATTTCCAGTTAGGAATAATTTGAACTGAGCATCTGTCAAAGAAACTGCCATTTAAATACATTGGTCATGGTTAAAGAGGCATAAAATGAGGCAAGATTAGACAGAGCACCTTTCTCTGACGGCTGGCTCTGGTCGAGTCGGGGCCAACCTGGGGCACGGGGACCCAGCAAAACTGCTCCTGCTTTCAATTCATTAAGTGCAACAATCTAACACCGCTGGGATACAAACTCTCCCCTGGCTGCCCTTCTCATGACCAGCCAAGCTTGCTTCTCCTGCGACTGTGGCATTGTGGGGATTGTCTTAGGGTCTCAGTTACTTGATATTTTATTTATGAATGTTCAGGGGAGTTGGGACTAGATAATATTTCTCTCTGTCTCTGATGCTCTGTGCAGCAAGGGACTGGTGTATCCCTTGTGTCTTCACTTCAAACATTCCTCTTGTGTTTCCACTAGGGTGTGCAGGAGGACCTTCATCAGCGTATGCAATCTTAGATTATGTCTTATCACCAAGAGAATCATGAAAGAGCATGCATTACATCTTATGAAAGAAACTGTCTGTACCTAAAGCAATTGACTGGGTCTGTCTCAAAAAATGTTCAGCTTTTCTTTTCTCTGTCAAGTAAAACAAAGGCACAGTCACTCTCTGAACCACAGAAAGATACATTTAAAGACTGAGGGACTGGAAACCAATTAATTGATGTTAATGAACTTCCTCTTGTGACAAGGTGTGTGTAGGGGTGTTGAGGTACTATTTTGTGGAGAAAAATTTGCATTGCAAAGTCTTTTGTTTTATACTACAGGAAGTACTGAAGAACGTATTTTTTTTAAGAATAATTGAAAGGTGCCATCTCCATATACTTCATTATTTTGCCAGCATTTGGAAAGCACGTCTATCATTTCTACGTATAGTAATAAGGAGTAGTTGGTTATGTTGCTGAGCGTAGTCGGTCTTTCCTATAGCCCCTGCCTGACATCACTAACCCTTCCTTCCATCACTCTGGGTTATTGTTTCTATGAGCGAGGAAGGTTTGCGTGAGCAGAACACCTCAGACATTATCTTAAGGGGTAAATAAACAACATATTAGTTCCACATTGCATTCACTTGGAACAGACACAGGAGAGGGAAGAGGAGTGGTTAGAGGTAGTTGACTGTTGGAGGAAAGCTTGGTGTTCAGGGCATGCTCGAGCATCTGTCTCTCTGTTTCAGAGTTTTGCGTTTTTGTGCTGTAGATGAAATGTTTCTCATCTGTCGTTCCCCTCTATCTGACACGGAACATATTTACTCTAGTTTTGTCCTCATTTGTTTAAACTACAATATGTTTTGACGTGGCACAAGCATTTGAGCTCTTGCAATTGTCTTCTTAAAAAGGAGTCAACATGACCTTGGTGAGTGACACCTTACACCTTTGAATACAAATACAATCCTTCCAGTTTGCTCTGCATCGGATATGCACAGTGCTTACGTTCAATCTTTGACCTAAATTTAAAACATCACTATGAAGTATTTGTTTTGGAAGGCAAAGATAATTGATGTCGTCCTGTTGCTAGGGGTTTCTGGTTTAATTTTTGAGGATGTGTTGAGTAACTCTGTAATCCCATTCAACTGTCACAGCCTACCACAGCGTTGTGAAACTTCAGATTCTCTTCAGGATTTCTAAGTCTTTTACATCCTACTTGACATGGTTGCCCTTATTCTATCATGAATAGCACCGATGCAATTAACCCTACGAATGTTCATTAAAAAATTAGGTAAGCCCTAAGTGTTAATTGTCTAAAAATAGTTATCTCTGTGGTAAATAGATCACCTAAGGTCTGAACTAATCACTAATGAGTACTGCCTGCAAATTCTAATCTAGTTTTTTTTTTTTTTCTTATTGGTTTTGCTCTGCCAGAAGTACAGATCTGGTGTCAGTGTTTTCATTTCTCTGTCACCCTGTCTGCTCACTGAGTGGTAGGTAGGAGTCTAAAGGAGCTATTTGTAAGTTTTGCTATTGCTACAGAGCTTCAGCCTGTCTCCTTACTTCCCAGCAGTGACCAACCATACCCTCCAATCTCCCCTTAAGATGTGGTGCTGCTCAGACAACAACAACAACAAAAACATGTTTAGCTGTAGAGAAAACATACTACGGCCCCTTTTTGAGAACCCTATTCTGCAGGTTTGGTGGTATGTGGTGATATTGGTGTTCTACAAGTTCACAAACTGTTGTTTGCTGAGATCTTGGTACAAGCAAGACAAGTGCCTTTTAGTATTGTGTTTACTCTTAAGTAAAGCTTGTCATTTGGGTCAAGCAAAATGTAACTGTGCAGAATGAGGGAATTGTCAGTGTATTTGATGCGAGAAGGACCATGCTGCCACTGCACACTTTCAAGTGTGATTGGGTGTTAAATAACTAGATAAAAGGGAGTAGTTAATCGGTGTGAAGTTGTAACTTTATCCTCTCTACCTTGGCTTGTCCTGGTGGTGGGAGGAGACGGTGTTGGAGGTGAATGCGCTGTAAGTGTGGAACTGCTGTGGAATAGGCTGTCAGGGTTCATTAGCCCAAGCCATCTCTATCTCAGGAGGAATGTGGCCAGTGGTTTAAAACCAATTTCCATTACCTGCCTTCATTTTATTAACTTCCGTACCATTACCAGGGAGCTTCCCTTTGACGTTTGTTCCCACTCACTGTCTTGTACTTCTAAAAGATCCCTCCGGGAGCAAGGTTGTGAATCCTCAGTTATCCTGTACTGTGTGTTCCCTTTAATCGCCAAGCGCAGTGCCTCAGCCTTCTTCAGCCCTTTGCAAAAGTGTGCGGTTTGTGTCAATCTCAGATTTCAGATCTGAGGACCCTTGCATAAACCTCTGTGGCACCACCACTTAGAACAAGAGCTGACACAAGTACCCAGTCAAAACTATAGTTTACTCCCTGCTGATCTGTGATCAGCTGTACAGAGAGATTCTGTGGTAACACGAGTAAGATCCTCTTCAAAGTTCATAAAATGGTCTGTCAGCTTTGTTTGAGTTGTCAGCAGCGGCTAAAATTTGTGTCAGACATATATTGTGTTGGGATAATCCTGTGGTAGCCTGGGATGTGTGGTAAATAGTAACTATGATATCCATCTATTCCATGACCCCAGTCCACCAATGCTGACTAGATCTGCTGGGAGCATTTGCCCATGAATAAAATGGGCTGTTGCTGCAGCCTGAGTGTAAAAGAGGAGTATGAAGCTTGTGAGACACCCCTCTTCGTGACTGCCACTTGGGAGCACAGGGAAATGGAAGAGGAGGTGAAAGGCCAGGTGTCTGCCATAGATTTTAATTAGAAAGACTGGATGCTTTGTCCTTTGTAAAGTTGCTTCAGGCATTGTTTAATTGCCCCATTCCCCATTTCTTCCAACAATCCCCTCTCTAAAGTTCATTAGTATTCCTCATGTACAAGCATTTTGATTTCAAGTATATTCTACTGTGCTCAAATTCATTGTTTTAATGCAATGCCAAATTGCATTACAATCTTCTGTAAATGTATATGGAAATACTGGCCCATCGCAATACTTGAACCATTTCAAATGTTGCAGTTGAAGCCACTCTAGCTACCTGATGAGATCAGTAATTGACCATACTGATTAACTTGGCAGCTATTAAATAACTCCCAGATGATGCTTCAGAGAGTAACGAGATAGATTAAGATATGGAGAACAGAAGAAAGAATATTGACTGAAGAGACGGTGTGAAAACTATTTAATCTTTTTAGGGATTTTCTCTCTTCTTTGAAAAAGTTGGAATTAACAGTGTGTGCAAGGGGGGGGCAGTTTGTCGTTTCACAAGAACCAAGTTACACCAGGGTTCTGCCTTTTTGCACTTGAGCTTTTCTTATTGGTGTTCAGGGGAAGAATAGAAACTGTGTTAAAGGAAGGAATCTTCAAAGAGAAATTGGAGAGGAAGTTGGCATCAGAAACATACCAGTCAACTCTGTTTTTCTCGATAGACTAAAAAAAGGCAGATCAAGCATAAGCTGAGACATTAGGCTACTTCTTTACTGGTTGTTTATTAACTGACAGTTCTGAGCAAGTGACTTAATAAGAGGAATTTCGAGGTCAATCATGGATCGATTTAACATTTAATGAAATCCACCAGGGAGATTTGATTTTTTTAAGTTTTTATAAATCAGAGTATGTAATAGGCAATTAACTGTTAAATTTTCATGATTCATATGATGGTATTACCAAATATGTTAATAATGTAAGAGGGCTTTTAAGACAAAGCAAATTGCTTTTTTTGGGGTCTTTCTTCCCCACTCACCAGCCTTGAGCTTTATCAGCAGTGTTTAGCCCAGTTACCAGCATTTAAGAAGTGAAAGCTGAGATTAACCCCTGAAATAACATTGACCATCATTCATTAAAACTGTAATCATGCGTAAAATGAGATTGATAGAAATTTTTCTAAAAAGCTGGGAAAAAGGGAATAGCAAAGGAATTATATATCCTGATGCAGGATTTAATGGACAGAAAGTTAATTCAGCTGCGTTCAAAATATGGTAAGGCGAAAAATCCTCGTGGGCAAATTATAGACCTCTCCACCATCATCACAGCATTTCTAACGGGAGACAGAGGTTATGCCCCTTCTTGCACACCCATACCTGTACTGCAAACTGCATACACACATACACCAGCACATATTCCGCTCTGGAATATAATATCTGGTTTATCTAGTTGCTGGGAATAGTTAAATCCTTCATGGGGGAAGCACTCTGTTGGTAGGATTACCTCAGTATTCGCCCACCATTCCTCTTATTATCGCATTTTTTTTTCTCAACAGGCAAGTTTAAGGCCAGTGTTTTAATGTTCAGCACTATTCAATCCCTAGCTTTTACACTGGATATAATATTTATTTTGGTTAATCACTTAAGTATCGCAGAGAGCTCAGTATCTTCAGTAGTCGGTAACAGTATTACGTGTATGGGTCAAAGTCAGGGCACAAACATACTTTTTATGATATAATACATTATAAAGTTTCCAAAGTACAATTTATACTTTAAAACACCCTTGTCTGGCAGTCTGTCCACTTCAACACTCCTGCCTGGGATAAATTTTGAATACATTTTTTTGCACTTGGTCACAAATTGCCTTTTTTTCTCCCTTTTTATACTGTTACGCATACGAATATGGATGCAACATTTTACAAGAGGCACAACAACCACATACATGTGTTATAACATCTTTCCTATGCCTGTTTTCCCTTTCTTGCTTGTATTTTTTTCATTCACTCTTTCCACAGCTATGCAGTGCCCCCTGCATAGTTCACTTAAGAGTAGACTCTGTACCTGCTGTTTTAAAGGTTCATTTTGAACTTGCAACCAAGGCTGACACCTGAGGAACCCTGCATTTGATTGATTGTTGAGACCATTGATCTAATTTTGAAACCTTTGAATTTCTCCACTGCATCCTTCCTTTTTTTTGTGTGAAGTGGAATAAACCTAATTTCCGTGTGCCTCATGCAGGGCTTCACTCTCCAAGGTGGGAAAACAGAGTGAATAAATAAATAAAGAAACCTAAGAAACAGGTCTTTCACAGCGGCACAGAGATTTTTATAGACTGGATCAATTAAATTTGTCTTATTTGGAACGATGGGGCTCCGTAACTCAATAAGAGGTAATGTGGTTGAAAATGCCTCTCACTGTGCAGCCATTAGGTGAGAGAATGTTACCATGGGAGTATTAACATGCAGGGATTACAGAGGCATAAGATTGGCCTGAGCCAATTAAAATCAAGAGCAGCCAAGAAAACTGAGATGTGGGTGGCTGTCCTGGGCTACTGAGTCCTGCTGCGAGGGCAAGAGCGGGGGAGAGAGAGTGAGGACATCACGGCCAGGTCTTGATGAAAACCAGTAGTGCTTCAGAGAGGAGAGGAGAGACGGTGGTGTTTGATATTACTATAGCAGCAGAGCAACAACCCATACAGAGCCCTCAGTGTTGTTCCAATAACACGTGCAGATGTTGTATGATTCACACTGTAGAAATAGATGTCAGAGTGAGATAAATGTTTATAAATTGATTATAACACAGCTAACTTGTCATTAATAATATGAAATGTGATATGCTGTCATACTCGACAATAAAAAGCTTTTATGAGAACCAGCTGTGGTGTCACCAAGAACATTTCAAGAATGGTGAAGGAGGAACACAGAGTAAACCTCTACCTGTGCGTATGTTGAAACTTAAAAGTGATATATTCAGGTTCTGTATAATCTACATAAAACACTCTAGAGTTATAGGTTGGCGTAATAAAATAAAGGTGCAAATTTGCTGGTTTAAGACTGTCACGTCAGGATTCGTAGCTTGTCTTGGTCTTGCGTTACTGTAAAATTTTTACAAAATTTTGAGGTTTTTGACAGTCAGTGGTGCCAAATAGGACAAATAAAGATGTCAGCCTGCACTGTGGGACGCTTTGATGGACGTATTTCACTCTTTTTAAATGCTTAATGGACCAAAAGATTCATGAACTGGTAAAATTAATTAGAAGATGAATCAGTAATGAAAATTATTGTGAGTTGTGGCTCAGTTATCAATACTTCACATTTGTTGTGCGATGCTTGTTGTGCTACAAAAGAGTTACTGGAACTGGAGTTAATGGCTCAGGTTGTTATAAAACAAGTGTAACTGCAGCAAATGAGGTGAACTCATTAAGTGACTCACTAAGTGATTTTTACAAAATAAACGCATCCGAGTTGGCTAACAAGACAGTTTGTTGATAGCGAGGTGCAGTGTTACTGTACTGGTAACATTACTCTCTCGTAATAATGTGCTAAAAAATCAGACAAAATATAAATTACCATTCTGAAACATCCTGTTGTGTGTTTGAAGAGCTGAGCGATTGTTCTCTGCTGTCTCGGGGGTCTGACTCTGTATTTACCACTAAGTGTCACCAACTTACACCAGACATCTGTTACCTTTTGCTTTTCATTCAAAGTCACTTTTTCCCCCGTTTTCCTCCCACATAAATACACATCAGTGTCTTGCTCAAAGACACTGCGAAGTGTGGATGACTAATGGATGATGTGCTCTACCACCTGGGCTTCAGCTGCCCTCTTAAAATACAGCGCTTCTGCCTCAGCCCGTATGCGCCCCATTTACATGAGCTGGTGTGTGCACTTGTTTGCATGTGACTGCCTCTTTCTCTTCCATTTGGCAGAACGTGTGATGCTCTGAATTTCTAATATATTTTACCGACTGGCTCCCAGGCAGTTACTTTGCCAATGAACAAAACCAGGAAGCAGGTGTGTTATATGCATACCAACGTATGCAGTGACGAACTGACACCAAGGTTGAGCGTGAAGACTGACACAGATGTTGTGCATTAAATCATATTCTAGTGGGATATGCATTTTTCAAACAGACCTAGCATGTGGATCAAGAGCCAGGGGGTGTGCTCCTTCACTGCAGAGTTTAGAGAAGTTTATACGATTTTAAAAGACCTTTTCATAGTCACTATTGACGAAACTTTTTACCTCCACCTGTCAGGCCTTCAGGGCACGTGGGTTTGATACTCAAGAGACGGAAGCTACTGCTTTAAGTTGTTTTTTCTTTTTTTTGTCATTGTGTAATTCATCAGCCATTAGACAATATGTATTGTGTGCTTCGTACAGTTTTATGAAGTGGCACTTTCTTCTTCTAGTGTTTTCATTTTCATAAGTAGGTTAAAACAAATCCTTCAGCAAAACACTTAAAAATTTTGGCTTTTTTGCATGTCCTGTGAATTTCCTAAGTGGTCTATTCTCCAAGAGCCAGTCTTTCTTTGTGTGATGTGTGTGAGTGAGTGAGTGAGTGAAGCACTTCCCTATCAGTGAACTCAGATGTGTCACTCTCTATGTTGGAGAAGGATGGAAACACAGAGTGCCTCAGGACATCGTAACAAAGTCCCTTGTGCCACCAGCCCCCCCCGACACAATTACCCACTCATGTCTAATTGGCATTTGAGGCTTCTCTGCTTGATCGACCATGGCCACATCAGCATGAAGTGGCAGGGCAGCGCTTGCCAAGCTGTGACTTAACTGGTATCACGCTTTGTTACTCCTCTAGCTGCTTACATAATTTGCTGATGTAAATTTACTCTGCCTAATTAACATCGTCAGCCTCTCATTTAATCTGAGCAGACATGGGATGCATCGGGTTGCTGGTGCTACTGTCCGTTTTGCTGATTTCAGAATGTCAGCGCGGCGGCCTGTCTGTGCTGCTGGAGTCTGCGACTTGGTTGAACAAATCCATTACTCAGTACATACACAACTTAGTCATGGCATGTGGAGCTGAAAGGAAGGGATGGACATGAAACTAACTTTCCAGAACTGTCCTGAATTAAAAAATTAAGTTCATCTCAGTTGCTGGTTGATTGAAACTGAGCACTTAGCTTGAGAACGGTTCAGACATTGCTGCATGGACACAAATCTGACTGACAGGCCTCGCTGTAGAAAAGAGCTTCCTGATATTTGGGGTGACTGCGCTACACACAAATAATCATACTCTCAATTACAGTCCCTTTCTCCTCTCTGTGGTCTCTGCAGAACTTAATGACCTGTCCAGAACTGTCTCTGCCTGCACAGTCATCATTATCCAAATAGATCTCCTGTGTTAATAAATGACAAGCGTCTGGAGTATTGATTTGTTAACCTTCAAGGTGGCGCCATCCAATGCAGACGGTTATGTGAATTTAACAAATGTAGGGGAGTTTTTTCTGAGAGTGCAGTTTGTACACAGAGTATGTGAGTTTGTGTTTGTGCACATATAAGGATTGATCCTAAGCTGTGAGTTGCAATTCTGAACTGCTTTTACAGGTCCTTCAAATCCAGTCAGGGCAAAGACATCAACCTCTTCCAACAACAGTAGTAGTTTTTGTACTTCTGAGGTGGATGCCCAATGTTTGTATTGTAGAAAGAGTGCTTGATGCTGAAACGAGGGCTGCAGCCAAGCCACCCACTCATTCAGCCAGTAAGGATATTAGATCAGACTGGTGGTTTGTGATGGTGGCAGGGTCACTGAGCATCTCATTCATGTACCCCCCTCATCACCCAGCTCCCTCCCATTGCTGCTCACCCATTCTGCCGCACTGCAGGATAATCAGGACAGTGACACTTCAGGAGGGAGGGGACGACAAAAAGATTTACGCACAAAGCCTGGCAGAGAAATATATCTCATTTGCCTCCAGAGTTTGAACTGAGTGCATAATAACAAAAGTTCAAGAGAAATAAGTTTGAGTACATTTAATGTTGCCTAATTGTTCACATTCATTTGCTCCAGATGATTTATGCGTTGAGACACTAATGATTTAATTATTTTGAAAGTTTATGTAATAAACATTAAAGAGCTATACAATGGCTTTTAATGTAATCTTTCCAAATAATGTGCACTTTTACAAGTTTTTTTTTCTAATTCAGTGATAGAAATACCTGTACTGCATCACAACCAAACTCGGCGCCAAACACATGAAAAATAAGTTTAACTCTGACACAACGAGGAGGAGTTGTGTCTCTTGTCCCTCTCTTCTAGTTGTGTGCATGTGCTTTTCGCTAAGCAGAATGGTTGAGAATAAATGTTAATAAAGGTTAAGAATATGTGTTGGAATGTCGGTGGCAATCTGGGAGAGTGAGTATAAAATTAGAGGTGAAGGTATTAAAATATTGATAACAGCTCTCTGTGTCCATTGCTAGTCCATATTTTATTCATTTTACCTTGAAGGTAGCATGCAAGATGACCCCTTTTCATTCAGCCCCTCTACCTGCTAACTCCTGCTTTCATAAGTTGTGATTCCCTGTGACTCCACTGACATTTTGCTCTAGTTCAGCCACTGTGAAGACAGTATTTTTTATTTTATTTTATTTGTGCATTTCTTCCATCTTGTATAAATCTGCTGCTATTCAGATACTTAGTCGGTCCATACCCATTGTTTTTGTGGCACAATGCTCGATTCATAACGACAAATGGCAATGATAAATATGTTTCATGACGTTATTTTATTAATGTAGGCCCAGTTAATACACTTTCTAAAGCCAGTATTTTACAGCTGACATCACTTTACAAAAAGAGAAACAGTCAGTGTGTTGCAGGTGTGCCACACATCTGTCAGAGATGGCCTTGAGTGTAACAGTGTTTTTTTTTTTAAACCTCATGTCACTGCATCACTCACTTTCATTTTAATTTAGGATATAAATATTTGTACGTACATTGTACACTAACATGTTAGTAGGTTGCGGGGTCTTTCAGTACAGAATTAATACGTTTGATCTTTGTTTTCCAGATATTTGACTGGTATTTAAATCATATTCAGTATATAAACACTGTTTTTAACAGTGTCATATGTCATAGTCAAATTTGAATCGGCTGAGTTTGGTTCCTTTTTAATGTTTAATCCACAACAGTATATCAAGGACATATGTCGACTATGTCCATACACATAGAATTATTTCAGATTTCCAGCAACTCTCCCAAATGATTTATATTTCATAGGGGGCATATTTGCCAGTGCTTCTTTGAAGATCTGTGCAGAGCTTCTGCTCAGACTTTGGTCAGTAATAAACAGGAATTCCCCTGAGGGTGAGGCTCATAGGTGCTGTTTATGTTGACCAATGGAACCACAGCCTGGAAACCAGAGGAGTAGTGCTGTTGGGATTGAAGCAGGTGGGTTCTGGGCTTCAAAGACCAAAGATAATCTGCCGAAAAAATCTAAAGCCAGGCTCTGAAATGTGCTGAACATCTACGAGCTTCTGCTCGCAAAGACACAGGCTCATCATGTGGTTCGAGCCAGCCCAGGAATGCTTTGATGCCGCTGATCCCCTAACTTTTGTTAGTTTATTTGACTGAGTTTTTATGTATAATATGTATTCCAAATGCTAGCTCCTCTTTAAAGAACTTAAAGGAAATCCTGAAGAAATAACTTTGGAGTTGAGAGCTTGTGCTAAAGCATCAGTTGATTCAAAGGCTCAGCAGCAAAGTCTTCCATAACACAGAGGGAAAAGTGCCAGGTCAATCGCTGGATAAATTGCAGCAAAAAATTGTACCACGAAAGAGCAGGAGATTTATTTATCAGGCTTATATCGTTTTAATTTTCTGAGCAGAATGATAATGATAAATATCGATCGTCTTATTTTGATACAGTTCAAATTATTTGATATCACTTATTGAAGTTTTACTCTTTGTTGGCAGTGGCATTTCAGATGGTGACATCAAATTGTAATAAAAATATTAAATAGCCAATTTAACTCAAGTGTGAAAAGTAATTTTAAGTTAAATACATGACAAAACACAACATGATTTTTTTTTTACATTGTACAATATATAATACTGATCTCAGTCCTCAGTTTTACACTTTGACTACATGTATTTTAGGATATTTTATTTGCAGTGCCATTTATGATTCTTGGCAAATGGTGTTCACTCAGGAAAAGGTGACTTCCCGGGAAAGTTGAAATTAACCAGTACATTTACCTCTCATTTGGACTCACGGTCATTTTATCATGTTTTCAGTATAAAGGTGACTGATATTAATCCCTTGGCACTCAAAAAAGGTGAGTCTTATAGGGTCATCCTGTTCTTTCCAGTAGCCATTTCTAACCGTCTCCCTTTTTTCCAGCATTAAGATGAACATGTGCTACATTTCTGAAGCCTATTTCAATCAAAGCTGCACACATCCAATTTTATCACCTACAAGGTGAAGATTCAGAGCAGGCCTGAAAATATGGAGGTGCATTTATGCTCAGTTTCAGTATATTCATATCTATCTGGAGTCCCAGCAGTATTAAATGGCGCAGCAAATTTAGTTTTCTAACTGAACATTTTGAATTTGGGCCAGCTGTGACCCCTTAAATTTGAATAAAATCACTATTTTTTTCATACGCAAATGAAGCTGCTCATATATCTTTACTGGGGCAGTACAAGCAGGAAAGAGGGCAGGTTTCATAGTTCTTATGTCAAGGTGGTTTCAGATGGAAATTGCTGTCCTGACATGACTAGAAGGGCAGAGTGGATCTTAGTAAGACTGAACCAGGGGATAGAGAAAAGAGGTTGATTTTGTTTTTCTCCTGCTCTTCAGCAGCATTAGGCCTACCTCTTATCCACTGTGAGGTCTGCTGCATGTGTATTTGCCCTGTACAGTCAGGTACACCCTTTGACTACCAGAATCACAGGCTTTCCTTTTCTTGTACAAACAACATCTTTCTTTTTTAAGAGGGCTATCTTAAGTGGTCTTCAAATGAAAAAGGAAAATGTGAAATAGATGGATGATAATGAATGAAATGGCCTCCTAGTCTCCATCTTAGTTTATAAAACAGGTTTTTGTGGAGAGTGATTGTGTTCTCTTTGCCTGCAGAGGGGGATGTTGCCCTGGACATGAGCTCATGTCCTGTGTTTTAGGCAGCGGTACGCTCACTACCTGCACTGTTGTTTCCCCACATTAATGTTATTGTATGCTGGTCTGAAGCATTTCATTATATTATGAAAACTGGTGTGTCCTGCTAGTTTCATGCCGTTTCCCTCTGCATTGCTCTTCCTCTGTGTTTGCAGTCTGCAGCATACTAACATGCTCTGTTCTCTGTCTTTGTTCACTTAATTGTATTGTTCTTGATACAGTACATACAAGCTCTGCACATAGAAACCTGGCTCTGCACCCAGATAGGCAAATTATATTTACCAGAACATTGAACTGAGCTTTTAAGAAATAAGAATGATTTAACAAATTTCATTAGGTAGAAAATGAGCAGGTAAAAAGCCACTCAGCAGAGTATTGTTTGAAACCAGTCCATAAATATGAGAAATAGTTGAGATTGAAGAATAGGTTACGGAGGTGGGAGATGAGATAGTGGTGGTTCAGATGGCCCCCCTCCTGGCGCTGGCCGTCAGAAGGAACGAAGTAGCCATTTTGTGGCGAGTGCGGTGGTGCGGTAGAGATGAGATGGTTAACACCCTTCTGCAGTATAGCCACCCTCCTCTCTCTCCCTCTAATTTTCTCTCTCTCCCTCTTTCTTTCCCTCGCTCGTTCGCTCAGTCGACTATGAAGACACTTCATCTTCCCTGACAGTATGACCGCTGCTGCATGTTCTGATGCGTTCAGCATACCTTCATTGCATCATAAATAAATCAGAGAAATGACTTTTTCTTTCTCTTTCTCTCACATGTTCCTTTATCTCACCCTCTTCTGCGCCTGTTATCTTCAGCAGTCGCTGGAAAACGGGAAATGGTGTGCTGGTGGATTTCCTGTGTGCTCTGGCTCTTCCACTGTTCTTACTGCATGTGCAGGATCATCACCCTCCAATCCCCTTTTACATTATCTCACAGGAAAGAAATTATTTTTGCTCCATAATGATATTCAGTTCTTGTTATGACATTATCTGCCTTAATTTTAATTTAAATGTCATGGATGTGAGGGATTTTCTTAATTAATGTGCACACGGGATGCAAAATACAAAGTTGTATAATAAAAACCAAGTATTGTCATTTTTCCATTTTTGAAAGGGGCATTGGGGGTGCATTGTGACATAGGGGCTATACAAATAAACTTGACATGCTTTGTTATTTGTG
>OMNW01032772.1:0-41051 GCA_900303245.1 Selene dorsalis
TCTTGTTGATTTTCATCTTCTGTGGCCTAGATATGTTGGAAGTGTACATGCTTGGTGTTCTGTCTGTAAATGAAAATGCGTTAATGATTCTATTATCATGCACCAACAAGGAATTGTAATGTCTACTCACATATGTGAGCACAGTGACCTGCTGTGTTTAGTAGGGATGCTTTTCAACACGTCTTGACTCTCAGATTCAGCTTCTAGCCCATTCTCTGGTCTGTAGTTTCCTCGCTTAGATGAAACATGGACATGGGGTGGAATGGTCATTGGTGTTTTCTGCTGTCTGAAAAAAGCTACTGATTATAAAGCTTTGCTGGATAAAGCAGTAATAGAATGAAGCCGTCTGCACACCATATTGGTTATTTCCCTGAAAATGGAAAAATAAACACCTTTCATTCAGTCTGCAATGTCCCCAAAGCACTCCTCCATTAGATGTATTTTAGGTTCAGTTTGATTTTTCTCTACTGACAAAAGCCCAAAAAAGGCAAACTCTGTATTCATGAATGAAATTCAGCTGTCGGGGAGACATGGGCTTTTTTTTTTGTGGACGATGATGATGATGATGATGTCTCCCTAAGGTGACATGCAGTGTAGATGTGTGTTTGTCTAACATCTTGCCAGCTGCTGTTATGAATCTACTACATCCCTGGAATTGGACAGTCACAGGACAGTAATATAATTATCCCTAATTGCCATCACATTTAATTATTCCTTAAGCACAAAGAGATTTAATCTGTTATATAAACCAGTCTGGAAACAAAATGGTGCAAATCTGAAGGTGCGGGACAGACTTGGACACTTGATGCCATATTTTCTCTTCCCAGCAGAACAGGGCTTAGCTGAATATAATATATTGTGTCTGGAGGCTACTGGACCTTGCAGCATGGTGTTAAAGTTTTAAGACTATAGCTCATTATGTGGTCAATAAGGGAATGATGCTATCTGAAATTAAACTGGCTCCTTATGGGTTCACATTGGGTGGCAGGCCCCAAAACACATCCAAGAAAAATTAAGAAACGGTATTACTTTGACAAAGCTTTCAACACTTTTATGCTATACAGGTACCTGCGTAGACCCTTTCACATTCACAGATCAGATTTTCCCAATCAATTTTACAGTGTGAAAAGGGTAGAAAGAGAATGTGAGAGACTGGGTGTGTGAGGTGAAGGAGCCGACATTTATTATTAACAGTCATCTCTCACCCAAATCACGTTTGCAACACTGTACCTCTGATCTCTTTCATCTCTGCATTAGAATTTCTCCTTTCTTTCTTTTACCGCTGTTTTGCCAAATTCAAACACCATTATCAGTCTAGTGACGGATAGCAGCCACAGAAATGTAATTTGGTCTCCAGTTCAGAGATAGGCTCCCAAAGGCAGGCAGCTATGCTCCAGGTGAAGCATTAAGCACCATGCTCCTTCACCTCTGCTTGTTTGTTTGCTCTGCTTGGTGCTCATAAAGACCATGTCTGCCCCCCTCTTGCCTCCCACCTAATCTCTGCTTCCCTGCCTGGGGAAAACATTCCCATTTGTAATGACCCATGTACATCATTTGTGAGTGTTATTTGGCCGTTACGTATTCATGTGGATTGAATGAAAAGGAGTAGGCAAGATATAGCAGGGCTGTTGCTGACTACAATTTATAGGAGAGGTCAACTAAAATGCCTGGCCTTAAGAATTAACAATATGATATAAGCAGTTGCACATTTATATGAAGTCCCTATGGCTGTGTTGCTGAGCAAGATAGGAAACAAATTAAGACCCCAGTGTAAGCTTCAGCCGCACTGTCTGAAATGATTCTCCCCACAGCAAAACACTGTGCAGCTCCGCTGCTCACTCATCCTTTATATATACTATTGAGAGATAACTCAAGTGCATCGCTTAAGGTTTATGCCACGATTCAGAGATTACTCATGTGCACAATTGTATGCATATTATCCTATGTCTATGGAATAAGTGACCTCTGTGACATCAAGCAATCTTTCCTTACAGTCTAGTAGCTCATTATTGTTGAAGAGATCATTATGTAATTTAAAGGATAGAATGTAGCCATATTTAGTCTTCATGTTTTGTCAAGATATTTTTCTCCGTCATTGCATGTACAATAGGGATGTAACGATATGGAAAATTTGACATCTCGATTATAGTGACCAAATTATCACGGTTATCGATATAATCGCGATATTTATTTGTGCAACACAGCTTGTTTATCAGGAAATGTTCCTTCAGTGCAAGTTTAAATTAACACTTAGGTGACATCTAAAACTAGCTGAAAACATCATAGTAAAACATTAAACATACAATTTCTTGAGCTAAAGATACAGACATGTAACTAGCTGTCAAGATGGACTTGCGTTCTTTGCTCGTCATTATCAATAACCATAATCACCGTACGTTTATTCAAGTGTTCATCTCGATCAGCGATCACATTAAATGAACATGTTTACATTATGTCACTATGTTACTATATCCCAATAATTATCCACCAAGGTAATGTAATTAATTTACACACGCAGTTTTGCTACTGTGTAAAAATTTGACCGAGATTGACCGCAATACCGGTAATCGTTACATCCCTGACGTACACTTTAGTTTGGTACGTCATTCTGAAAGGGCATTTTATCACTTCATAAGCTCTAATAGAGTTACTCAATTATGTACAATAAAATGTGTACAGTTGTAACTAAGTGTATATATTTTTATCAGGACCATAGTGGAGGAGCAAAACCACCCTGTGCTCTGGAGAGAGAGAGTTCAGTTCAGAGAGAACATCGGTTTGAGGCTTTACACCTGGGGGGAAAAATCAATACATTTTGCAAGCATTTGTTCAAAGGCACATATGAAGGAGTGAATTTTGCCTCAAATCAAACCGCTCCACCTCTTTTCTCGCAAGCCCATGTTTCTGTTGTTTGTTTACTTCTTGACAGTCACAGAGTTTGTGTTATTTCCATCTGTCACATTTCATATCTGCATATAGTTTCTTGTGGAAATGGTGTTTGGGCTTTAGAGGCTGCTCGCTGGTTGTTATTCAGCCTCTCTCTCTTCCCTGCTCCAGCATTCATTTGCCATGCCGTTTCATCCCCTCCCTTCTTACTGCCGAGCACCGTTTGAGCTTTTTAAAGCAGGGTTAGGCTACTGTTTCATCCCTTTCAAAACATCCACAAAACCCTGCCTTTGGTTTGCAGGCTGGTTAAAAGAAGGAGAGGAAAAAGTGACTGAGAGAACGGCTTAGTGATGGTTACATGGTTTGAATGCTCCAGGTAAACAAAAATCCTTTGGGAAATGTCTAGTTATTGGGAAGACTCATCTGATTCAGCTAGATTCGCTGGGCTTTGACTTGACTTGGTTCATTCTGAAAAGTTTCTTTCTAAATCATAGTGACATCCCGAAGTACATCCAAGCAGAGTCTTGACAAAGTTCTCCAGAAATTCAACATTGAATGATAGCTGTGTTTGTCATTAAGTTTGTCCTTGAATGTTTGAATCCAATATGCCCCCAAACATTTTCTTTGGAAAACCTTAGAGAACGGTGGTTGTTGGGAGGGCATAGTTTGGATAAATGGAAAGCTATGTTGAAATGTCTTAAGAAGATACTAACTTTGTGGATTCATGATAAATAATAGATATGATAATCAGTTTCAAGCAATATCAAACTTGTCCAATTGTTGTGGATTAGGAAACCAATCCATATGGACTTTATAATTACCAATCTTTTACCCTGTTTTGAGATAATAATTGGAGTTGTTGTCCTAAAGATTGAGATGGGCTATGGATTGCTATACACTCCAACTGTTCTTTTGGTGCACGTGTTTGAAAAATCAAACCCATTAATAAATGTAGATTAAATCAATACAACAGTATTCTAGTAGTCCCATTACGCTGGCCGTCTTTCCCTGCCTCCCTGCGGCCTTCATTTTTTGTTAACCAACTGATTCCGTTTCAATGCTTTCCTATACCTCTCCTTTCCTATATTCCTATTCCTATGTGTTGTAAACTGTCCTCTTGTCTGTATACAACATCTATTGCACATCTGCCCGTCCTGGATGAGGGATCCCTCCTCTGTTGCTCACCCTGAGGTTTCTCCAATTTTTTCCCCGTTAAAGGGTTTTCTTGGGAGTTTTTCCTCAGTGGATGTGAGGGTCTAAGGGCAGAGGATGTTGTAATGATGCAGTGTAAAGCCCTTTGAGACGAACTGCTTGTAAAAATGGGCTATACAAATAAAATTGCCTTGCCTTGCCTATAAATTGATGTTGGTGCCCCATGTGTTTTGCAGGGTTGTTCTCTCATATCCTACTGGATGAAGCAGCCCAGGCTATGGAGTGTGAAACCATCATGCCTTTTGCTCTAGCTAGCAAGACCACCCGCATCGTGCTGGCTGGGGACCATATGCAGGTAAGTGAACAGAGTCAACAAAGGCCGTTACAAAATATCTAATTTCAACGTTGTCTCAGATAATTGAAGACTGATCCAAACAAAAGCACAGAAGAAGAGATGCCACATTGGTGACAGAAAGCAGCTCCTTTTTTGTTTTGCTCCGCATTAGACTCCAACGACTCTGCCTACTTCTAATACAAAAGAGCAGACAGCAGCCACTGTAGTGCTGTGGAGGACCACTTCAACCAAAGATAACACAAATATAAACTCAGGTCATTCAAGCTTAACAAAAGGGCTTACATCCTTATTTCCTCCCACTGTGCAGACAGCATATAGAATTACCAGTAGGCAGTGAGAATGAGGTGTGCCATGCAGTAATTGCTCAAATTGCTTGATTTCTTTCTGCCATTTCTTGGAGCTAAGAAAAACACACTTAGACTATCTAACCGTGTGTCTGTCCATCTTTTTCCCAGTCACTGTTTTTCACACTTTCCTCTATGGAAGGATGTTGTGCCTTTTTATTTCTTCGTCTCCCTTTTTGCGCCCATAACAACACTTTGCCTCCTCCGTTCAGGAGTAGAAGAGGCAGCTGAATTGTCAGTGAAGGCTAAGGCCTCTATTGATTGTTTGCTTTCTTATTGACTGTGTTGGGCCCTATTAAGCTTGCTGAGCGTCTCTCACTGGCAGGCTTAAATTAAGATTCAAGCCTCAGATAAATAGCCGCCTTGTACATGGCAGTTGTCAAAAGAGAAAAGGTAAATGAGTCTGCATGTTTGTGTGGGCATCTTCAATTTTGGAAATGTGTAACCTAATTTGAATCAAAGCACAACAAGAAGATCATCCTAAATCATGCTACCGTTGGACCAGAGGAAAGCAACACACTGAAACTGTGTAAATTGATTTATGCTTTATTCACTTGCACATGGTCAGACCTTTGATATTGCTTCCACAAGTAGTAATTAAATCCTACTGGTCAAACACTGTTCTGCTTTATCCACCAAATTAGAGCAGTTCTGTAACTTTGACTGGTTTATACATATATAAAAAAATGACTTTGTTTTCAAATCACTGGGACTCTAGGTTATTCCCTAGCAAGACACCACATGACACTGGTTTGTTAGACTAGTGAAATTCAGTATAACAAACAAACAAAAATTCAGAGCTAAAAAGAAAGAAAAGGTCAGAAGTACCTGTGACATGTTTTGAAACTAACTTTGCTTTTCATCTCTCTCATCTGCCTCTTTTTCTCCCTCAATTCTCTGTCCCTCGATTTGCAGCTCAGTCCATTTGTGTACAGCGAGTTTGCACGGGAGCGTAACCTGCACGTGTCACTGCTGGACCGACTGTATGAGCACTACCCCCCGGAGTTCCCCTGTCGCATCCTCCTTTGTGAGAACTACCGCTCCCATGAAGCTATCATCAAGTAGGTGTGAGCCCTCAACACCGCCCTGTGTTGAAACTGAAAGGATGGAGGAAAGATGAGATACCTGAGAGATGAGGTGGTGGGAGGAAAGGGTCAGAAGGAGAAGAGAATATAGAATAGCAATACAGAAGAACTGACAGAAGAGCTGACGTACAGTATATAGACACACAATTTTTCAAGTAATCAGTACAGTATGTATTTATTACAAAATATATACAATAAGAATGTGTGATCCAGAGATATATGCATTCACAAAAACTCTAACATAAACAAAAATCTTAAATTATGGATTAAACAAACATGCACGAAGATAACTTTGCATACTGCCAGCTATTGAGCATTTTGGATTGAGGTGTAATTTGGAAAATCTATTACATTGAACATGTTGTTTAATGTATTCTAATGGGGTGTAGTACATTGTTACTAATGCAGGCCATGTGATCAGCAATAGGTAATTTCTACAGAAGTTCATTTAAGATTTTGTTCAAACTCACAAAAAACGCAACTATGACAGGATATGTTGCAGGGAAATGTGAGTAAAAGATTTCCAGGAGCATGACTGTTCATAATTAGAAGTTTACCATTGAAAAAATTAAGAAGATCAGTGAAATTCCTAAAATAGAATGGCACATCCATACAAGCGGAGTGGGTATTCTCAGCCACGCGTTACAGTACACACATATTGTTTGCTATGCTGACGACTGTCTGAAATAACTGAGGTTATTTCATTTTAAGGTTTAATGCAGATCTCTCTCTTTGTTGCATGAGCAGTAATCTGACCACTCCCATTAAATGCGTACTTGCCAAGCAACTATTCTGCTCCTGTGCTCTCTTTAATCACACACAGATTTGATATTATATAATCTTATAATAAATTTGTAATGAAAATCCATGTACAAGGCATACACCCCCAAACATTATCACCTTTTTTTCGGCTTAAATTGCCTGTGATTTCTGATAAATACCGTTTCAAAAACAATCTCTACGCTCATATTTACATTCACCACCTCTTCCTTTTCTCCTCCTACAGCTACACATCAGAGTTATTTTATGATGGGAAGTTAATGGCAAGTGGGAAGCAGCCCTCCCATAAGGATTTCTACCCTCTAACCTTCTTCACAGCCAGAGGAGAAGATGTCCAGGAGAAGAACAGCACTGCCTACTACAACAATGCAGAGGTATGGGTCAGAGTATTATTGCAGACTCGCACAGACAAAGCAGAATATGAGTTCCACCTGATCTTGTTAAGTTAAACAAACACAAACACATGTCTTTTCAGTACTGGCAGCTTGCCAATGTGGTCTCAGGTACAAATTGAAGTCATCATTTGTGTTGTTCTGCTGTCATATCTGGGTGAGAGGCTTAAGTTTGCAGCTGAATGTTATTAAGACCATTATAAAATTTGTCATATACAAAGTTTGTTAGTATGAAGTCTCCATGCTTGATAGTGTTACATTTTAAAATGAATGAATAGAAAGTTCATGATATAGTAAATCCAATAACAGTTAATTAATTGAGGTTAATGCCTGCAGCTTCGATGTCAAAATTACTGTAACCATACAGCACAAATATCACCACCTGTGTTTTACTTTTACATGTGCCATGGAACAAATGTATTCATGAATTGTGCAAAAGTCCCACAAAGTTTCTTGTAGTAATCTGTCACTAATTCCCTAAATACATGTTTTGTATTCAGAACTAAACCATAATAGAGAATAGCCTTGTTCCATTCCACCATCTAAGTATGAAAACATGATCATTGAGTTATTCAGGATCAGTTTTTCCAGCTCACTGACTTGTTGTAATTGAATTTATTTATGGTGATACATGTACTTTATCCAGTGTGATAATAAGCACATGCTTCATTCTTTGGAGTGTGAGAGGAAAGTGACATTGGGACAATACTCAAATTCCCATTATAGAATATTGAATAACTAAAACGAACTCTTGGCTGGCAAAGCTGTTGTTACTACTACATGATCTGACTGAGGCTGTCAAGGGTTTCCATGTATTCTAGTTACACACCTTATTTCTCACACATTGACAAGTTGATGTTGTATATTTTTCCTCTCTCGTCCAATTGAGAACATACTGTCATCTTCAGGCTGCATTAGTCTTAAATGTTTTCGTGTTGGTGCTTGCTTCCAAGCCCTTCTATTAGGAGCAACATGCTAACATTGTGTAAGGCCCCCTTTGCTCTCAAATTACCCACCTTCTTCATGGGTTCCATAATATGCTGCTAACATGCCTTTGAAATTCTACTCCATGTTGACATGATTACATCACATTATTTCTGCAGATTTGTCTGCTGCCCAGTCATGCAGTCAATCTCCCGTTTTCCCTTGGTCTGCACCAGTATGTGTGAAAACACCCTTGAAACAAGGCTTGTAATGCTGGTCACATTTAAAAGTAAGATAAATTAGAATAAATAAACAGCCATCCACTGGGGGCAGTGTAATACACTGGAAACCCTGTGGTCTGAGGCTGCATTGCCATGCAGGAAGTAACATTGGAAGGTGGTGAATTGTGACTAAAGAGGGATTCTCGTTTTTAGTAACTATGTGCAGGCTGTGGCATTCAAACCATGAAGGACTAACCTTTCTGTCATTTTCGCCCCGTCTGACCATTGTCCTCAGACCTTTCTCATCAGGAAAGTGTCTGCAGAGCTGGTGCTTGCTGAGAAATTTTGTCTTTTGCACCATTCTGAGTAAAAACTCTAGGCTAGAATGTGAAAATCCCAGGAGATCAGCACTCCCTGAAATACTCCAACCAGCCAGTCTGGCACCAACAATCATGCCATGGTTAAACTCACAGAGATCACATTTTGTTAGTTTGTTGTTATCGTTAACTGTGGCTCCTGACCTCTATCTGCACGGTTTTATTCATTGCACTGTTTCCACATGATTGGCTGTTTGAGTAACAACATGATTTACAGAGTCTGAGTCTCTCTCTGTCGGTGTGACAAAGCAACAAATGAGATATAACGGTGCCAGACCATCTTAAATTATCAGCAAAAAATGAAATTAACTAAACATCCACATTTTCAGAAGATATTAGTGATAACTGATGAACCATGAAAAACACAGACTTGACTCAAATTACAGTAAGATTTTTTTTTTTATCCCTTTGATTTCAACAAGTTTAATGGATACTATTCACCAGCCTTCTAACTTTCAAATTGATCAGCAATGTTTCTTCCATCTCATCACCATAAATAGGAATGCCTGCTGTCTTTTAATAATTAATTAATTAATTGAAGATGAAAGCCATAAACTTAATTAAGAGCTACACTGGACACTAAAGAGGCATGAATCACTCAGACCCAGTCTCTGATTGGTCCATGTGCAGACTGACATGGTTGGTCATTTGCCATCTCCACCCCTGACCCGCTGCTGACATCTTCTCACCAATTAAACATGGACACATCTTGATCCTGCTCCCAAACTGTCAACAATGCCATACAAATTACCACTCGTCTCTTTGATACAGCACCCATGTCAAACCATTAGCAACATTTTCATAATCTTGCGGAATAGAAATGCATTGACAAAAGTGTGTCCGTTTGTTTGTCTTGTGAAAGTGTCTTTGATGGGCTTAGCATCAAAAGTGAGACAATATTTCCATGACAGTTCAAAGCCTCCAGCAGTATGCCAGACCTCTGAGCAAAGATTTAAAACCTGCTCATGACAATAAAAAATAAAAAAATAACACTCAAAATATTAATTCCAACTTTAAAACCTATGTGAGGGCAAATGTGAACACGCAACACACTAAAGTTTCTCTGACACTCACCTACTGGAATCTGTCTGAATGAAATGATGCCCTCTAGCTTATCATCACAATTGTGATACTTTCAGCCAAGTAGAAATGATAACTTCAGTGACTGGGATTTACTGAGGCTGATTTTTGTAATATTTGTTCAGTTTTGAAATATGTCTTTGATTGGACACAATTTACTACACAGTTACGTTTATAGTGACCGAAATGAGTCATATCGAATACATTGGACAGTTGAAGCAAAAACTGGTGCCAAGTGATGATTAACTGTTGAATATTTTTAAATGTCTTTAAAATCTGAATTAGTCAGTTTAGCCACAGCTCCTATCAGATGGAAATGGCTGTGTAATATTTAGCCTTTTGTTTAGACAACCAAAATGGCCTCATTTTGAATTTATAAGTATATGATGATCTAACCGTTTCAAAGGTTTCACATTGTGTTCTTTTTCACCAAGCAACACATCCCAGATCTCTTTTGTGGGTTGATTTTGATGACGCCACACAGCACACGTGTGCGTGCCCGTGTGTGTCTGTCTGTCTGTGGTGTGAAGACGGCTCGCATTTGAGCCTTGTTGTTTTTTTCCCCTTCGTCATCATGCTACTCCTCCATCTCCCCAGGTATTTGAGATTGTGGAGCGGGTGGAGGAGCTGCGCAAGAAGTGGCCAGTGGCCTGGGGCAAGCTGGACGAGGGAAGCATTGGTGTGGTGTCACCATACGCTGACCAGGTGTTCCGCATTCGTGCTGAGCTAAGAAAGAAGAGGATGCATGAGGTCAGCGTGGAAAGAGTGCTCAATGTTCAAGGTGAGAAATAGATGTGAAGTGAGTGGCACGAACACTCAAACTAGAGGTATCAATGGTATCAAATACGCTGTATCAATATATGAATATGGTGAGATTTATGCTGCGCTGCTGTCCACTCCAAGCACAATAATGACAAAGTATTGATAAAGAATTTATTCTATTTATTTGTCATGTTGATGGTGTTTGTGATGATTTTAAAGCATAGGGAATAAAAATTTGAAGGAAAGCAGCTGTGATCAGACAGTCAAAGCACAGTAGTTACACACAATTGTACCAACCAGTATAATGAGTTAGGGCTGCTCCTCCTGTGCTTCAGTGCCATGTAGCTCCTGCTTACTGCATCCAGCTGCTTTGCATGGTTAATTAACTCCCTCATTAATCACATATGAAGCGTGTGGACACATACACAGGAAAACCATACAGCAGGTGGCACTTTAAATTTGACTAAAACATACATTTGGATGATGTTTGTTTGTCTTATCTGTCAGCCATGATAAAATTAAATTACTCCAAGACCATTTTTTTCTGACCTGTATTTTTAGCAGCAAGCTATTACAAGACAACAAGCTTAGGAAGTGGGTTCAGTTTCTACTGATATAAAATGTCATGGAAGCAAATGAAGAAATGAAGTTCACCCATGATTTTCAATCATTGCAGTTTTGTTGCTTATTTCTTAGTCCGAAGAACTGTGTGCCTCAAATGTCATAAATAAAGTCATAAACTAATTGCATCTGTTTCTAAATGATGAGTAATGATGAAGAGAAGATTTCTCTAACAGGCGTTGCCTCTTTTGATATTATGTTTTACTTGTATAGGGCTTCTCAGAATATCTAGAAAGGTTAAATTACATTGTCATAATGGTTTGCAGGTAAACAGTTCCGGGTGCTGTTCCTCAGCACGGTGCGAACACGGCATACCTGCAAGCACAAACAGACGGCCATCAAACGCAAAGAACAACTAGTGGAGGACTCGACAGAAGACCTTGACTATGGCTTTCTCTCAAATTACAAGCTACTCAACACGGCCATCACCCGAGCCCAGTCCCTGGTTGCAGTCGTGGGAGACCCCATAGCACTGTGCTCTGTTGGGCGCTGCAGGTAAATATAAGTACTTTTGACTTAAGACTCTAATGTATCAGATCTTGCTTAAAGTAAAGTTATAATATATTGCATGTGATATAATACAGGTTTGCAAAAGTGAGTTTATATGTGTAAAAAAATGACATGACATGACAAGGGAATATATGATATCTAATCAAAACATCTAATACATTTCAGACTGGTTTGTTCAGTTTATATGTGGACAACAGTTCTTCCTCAATATGTTAAGCTTTTGGTTGCAATCATTGTTTTTCCATGTAGGTATGAGAAAGTCACCACTGGCTACTGCTTCCTTTTTCTGTTTGAATCTCTTCAGCCCATCTCCATGCCTTCCAAACCTCCCATCTCCATAGCAACCATCAGTTTTGTCTGCTAGTCATTGCAACATGTCAGGTCCTTTGCTATTGTGGTTGTTTCTAAATGTCAGCCTGCAAAAGCAGAGCAATTAATGTGATGTGTCCAGAACAAGTGCATTGTTTGCCCAAGGCTGAAGCTCCTCTTAGGAGCCAAAGGTCCTGGTCCAAGAAGTGGCAGAAGGAAGTGTTTAGAAACCGTAGATGGACACTAGCTGAGATGAGTTGAGGTGTAACTAAAGGTCAAAATCTCCTTTGTTTGATGGTTGGTGGTTTTGTTTGCCAATTTCTGTTTTGTGGATCAGTTTGTAAAAGTGAATTAGCCATCAGCTAAAATACAGTTTTGACTTCATTCTAATCCTAAGTGAAACTGAAAATGCTCTGGACAATGCACTTTTTACATGTAAAAGTCCCCAGCCTCCACATGTTAAAGTCTGTGAGTGCCCATTTTACAACCAATATAATTGGGAATTATTCAATTAATATGATTGTTTCAGAAGCTGACAGCTCATTTGTGGATGGGCACCATTGTGCTCTTTGCTCCTTAACAGTCTATTACCATCCTAGTTCTAATTTTCTTTCCCTTTGGTAAGCTCTGTCTTTTTTCTGATTTTTCCTTTCTAGCATTCTTCTCCATCCTTGCTGGTCTTTACAATTACTTTTGCTTAGTTTGCTTTAAACAGCTTTGGCCTTTTACATTCAACCCCCACGGAGTAATTTGTTAACACTGCCAGCAGGAACAATTCGACAAAATAATCCATGAAACACTCAGTCCAAACAAGGAGAGATAAAGGAGAATACACATAAAACTTTTCTTATTTCCCTTTTTCAGAAAATTCTGGGAGCACTTTATCTCCATCTGCCACGAAAACACAAGCCTACATGGCATCACCTTTGAGCAGATCAAGGCTCAGCTGGAGGCCCTGGAGCTCAAGAAAACCTACGTTCTCAACCCACTGGCCCCAGAGTTCATCCCACGTGCCCTAAGACCCCTGCAAGGACACCACTCCTCTTCACAGGCCCTCCATCCACACCATCATCCACATCCTCAGCATGCACAGCCTGCCTCCAACAAGCAGGGTCCACAACAGCAGCAACAACAGCAGCAGTCACCCCCTAAGGTAAAGTGTATCCAAGGAAAGAGGGCAGCCTGTCTAAGGCCAAGGCGGGCTGCCTTGGTTAAATTCTTAAAATGATCGATAGTGTTCTACAGCAAGAAAATAAAGGCAGATAGGCAGAGCAATTAGGCAGAATAAAAGGAATAAAGGCAGAGTAAAGGAGTTCTAGTGCAGAGTAACCATCTACTGGTTTGTGAAAACGGCAAACAAATTATTAGAAATAAATTGAGTTCTGCTTCTTTAGAGAGGAAAAGTGATGAAAGCGTTTGACGGGTACAAAGCAGGTATTTGATAAAATTACTCAGTTTAATTTTGACCACAGGAAATGACTTGGTGGTCGTTTATTTTTAGCCACAGAAAAACAACACAGATAGGAAATTAGTGTTACAGGTCGGCGGAAGGATGTGTTGTGTGATTGTTTAGCTCGGGTTGAAATGTCTTAGTGTGTCTGTCCTCCCTCCTGCCCTGAGGTAAAGGTTAACGAAATCACCACAGCTGCCAACCTGCTGCCATCACCCACTGGGCCTAATGAGCCACACCTCCGCAGACACACGCTTCCTCTCACTCTCTCCACAGTCATACATTGTAGCTCACAACCACACAGCACAGGCACTGCAGCCAGTATGCAATGCGCAATGAATTGTTTCCTTCCGCATATACCGCACATGACTAATTTAAAGGTCAGTCCATTCTTGGCACCTCTGTATAAGACGGTTGCATCCACAGCCAAAACAATCTATACAAATATCATTTAATAATAGAATAATGCCCAAATTTTAACAACTGTCTAAACGTAGCTTCTGATATAAAAAAAAAAAAGGTTGTAGGTTGAACATTGCTGTTTATGTACAACTTAACATGTGACTGATGATCAGTTCCACACCCTCGAGAATATTATGCATTCCCAAATAATTGGGTCCAGTTATTGAAGTGTTTCATGGCACAAAAGAATTTCTATTCTTTCTAAAATTATATTTATGCACTTTTTTTTGTTGATCATTATAATCACCTATGATTTGTGGCAGACTATGTTGTGATGAACAAAATATTTGTATGTCTTGTATGTCCACTTAAATTCACATTCAAATAACCACCTCTCTAGACCATGGATGCCACTTTATCAAGTGTGTTAGACTTTGCTAAGTCAATATTTTGCTCCAAAAGAGCAGCAATGCTGCTTCTGCTACTATATCAGATCTCAGTCAGTGAAGGAGGAAATGTTCCACTGCATGAATCTGTACTGCACATTTGATGTCATTATTACAAAATCATTGCGCTCAACAGACAACATTGGGCAGGTTTTTGTATTTTATCATATGATGCCAATAGCAAAGGTACTGTCAAAAGAAACCACATTAAGTGTCAAAGCTTAATATTTAATATCCCTGTTGTTTATGATGTTTGGCTGCGCCTCATTTCAAGCAGAAGTGCATGCTGCTGAACAAGTATGATCTTATTTTAAGGAACAGTGAACAGGTTGTGATTTCCATGAGGCTCTAGGGAAAGCAGGCCTTTTCAGAGTTTGCTTTGTTTAACACATCTTGATGCTTGGGCTCTGTTGAGTGACTCCAAAACGGTCTGTCTAAGGCCGCCTAACATGTATCCCTGCATTCACAGCCTTGTCTTGTAATGTTTAACCTCCAGAATTACTCTCATTTTACTCAACAAATGACCATAACCTTTATTCTTATACCTGTCTGTAGACACTGTATAGAGACTGATTACAGTTTTGCTACTCTAGGTCATCCCTGTTGGGTTTAGTGTTTATTGAGGGAATTCTGATGATTTTTCAGGACATACTTTGTGGAAGAATTCTCACTAGTAAACTGGATTGGTTTGTATCGAACTAATTGAAGGATGTCATTAATTTCTGCCTCCTCCAAAGAAGCATACATCCTGTTGAGAACTACCTGTCAACACCACAGTGAAGTGGGACAGACAGTCACCGAAACAGCTCTGTTTGGTGTTTGGTGTGTTCAGTGTGAACAAAAAGAATACAATTAATTGTGTGTTATCAGTTAAAAAAAGGTTGTGTGTGTTTGTACAGAAATTTAGTGGTGGTGGTATTTTACATTTTAATATTGCAGATGCAAGTCACCAATGTAACATAGCTTTTCTGTTGCTGATTCTATAGGAGCAGAAGGCATCTGCACAATACATTAATATTATGGATTCACTACATTGTGCTCTGCTGGCAGGCTTAATTCCTGCATCACTGATGAGCTGGAGCTCCTATAGATGTTGTGACAGATGTGGGATAGTCAGGACCACACTGCAACTGCTGTATGCTCAGTTACATTTCTTTATAGTTTCCAGGCTTGTGTTTTTACTCCACACTTTGCCACATTACACGGCTCACTGACCCTGTGTTTTCTGCTCCGTATGGAGTTGCCGTCTTCCTTCATCACTTCCTAATGATTCTTTTGTATCTTACAGGGGAAACATGCAAACCACACAGAGCACCTGCCACCTGAAGGATATGGTGAGTTTAGCAAACTGACCATGTTGATTATCTTGAAAGATTCTATATTGTGCCAAATGTCTGCCCAAATTCCCTTGGCCATGTTTTGCCAAATGTCAGTATTATCTGCATTATTTAGAAACGTTTTCCAAACAGGCCACCTCTTTCCCAGATGTGCAGACACAGGGAAAGGGAAAAAGGGAAAACAGAATGTCCATTCCAAAATAAAGTGGCCCTCTAAAGCTATATCTGTGTGTGCTGTGCTGTAAGCTTTTACAATCCTTAAGCTGACAGGAAGCTGACAGCAGTTTACAGTAAAATGACTAAAATATAACAATGACAGTGTTTATACATACAAAGATATTTATCGCACCTTATTACGCTCTTATCACTATGTTCTGTATATTGTGATTAGGCTTTACAACAGAGCAACAATAATAGAATTCTGGTTGTTTCTTTGTCTTGCTACACATATACAAACACACATGTTGACATCTTGATATGAGCCAGTCTAATGCAGAAGCCCAGATGGATGCATGAAGGCCTGAGGCTACTGAAATCGTCAGAGCAGCACAGCTTTGAACAACACAGCAAGGAGTTTGTAATATGATGTTCACCAGGGGAGGACAATCAGTTTAAGACACGTACAACTGCAGATTGTCAGCAAGCTACATTAGCTGAAGCAAAAAAAAAAAATCTAATTGTGCAAATCACTTCCTTCTACACCTCATGGCAACATTAAAGCTGGTCTGCCATCAGTGATATATATTTGCCTTCCTCTTCCATTGAATCTCTCAGTGTATTATTTATAACATTCCCAGTCTGTTAATAATTTGACACTTCTTGTGTGCTTCTCACCATCACTGTCATCACATTAGGGTTAGGCACCATTTGGCTTTGACTTGTATTAACTTGCAACCTTCTCTCGTTGTAGTCCAACCCAACCCAGCTGTACTGATGGGAAACCCTATTCGGGCTTTCACACCACCCTTGGGTGGAACACCAGCTGGCATGGGAAAGTCACCCAGTCCTGTGCAGAGGATAGATCCTCACACAGGCGCGAGTATCCTCTATGTTCCTGCCGTGTACGGTGGAAACATGGTCATGTCCATGCCGCTGCCGGTGAGTTCTCTGCTTCTGGTTACAGACTGACAGAAAAATATACAGGCCTTCTTACTGAGCCAGTGTATGAGCAAAACTGCAACTAATGTGAAAGTCATTTATTTCAACTTTGGCAAAAAATCTTTTTTTTTCCCATAAACTATATTTTGTATTTATATATTTTTTTTCTCATTCATAGTTGGCAGCCCAGGTTAATCACTTTGAAATCACGCAATTACTAATTATAGATTTACTGATTGGTCAGTTGCTTTGTCAGTACATTATTTTTTGTGTCACATTACACAAATGTATTAAGGCTGTCTGTAGAATAAGTCTTCTTATTGAATGGAGGATAAATGAATGCTTCATTCCATATGGTCTCTTGTACTAATAGAACGGATTAAAAGGATGCATTAGCATCACCACCATTAATGTTCATCAACATTGTCAATGACGTGCTATCCATAATTGAGACTTGTGTCATGTGCTTACCCCGCTGTTCATTTGTTTTCCTTAGTTGCCATGGCCAGGTTACCAGAATCGCTTTGCTGTGGACCCTCGCATCATGAGCCATCCTGCCGCCATGGCCTACAACTTCAATCTTTTACAGGCCCAGAATCGAGGCTCCCCAATCCCTTACAGTGGGGTAGCCCACCCCTCTCCTCTTGGCATGGGCCAGCCCAGCCCTGACAAGGAGCTACAGGCAGACCCTATCAGAAATGGTGGGTCTTGATTTTATTAGCTGCATCAGTCAGCCACCAAAATCATGTGATGTTGTTTTACGTCATGCCTGTAATAGATTTCTTGTAATGTTAGACTCAAAGTTTTTGGCTTGGACTTCTTAGGTAAATTAGAAGGATGTCCAAAGTCAGAACAGAGCCGTCTTCAGACTCCAGAGAGGAAATCCACCGACATGAAGGAAAAACAGGCAAGCAAAACATTGTTTTTTTTTTTTATTTACTCGGCGCATCTTGTCTCTTTTATATAGATCCACATTACCAGAGCTAAAGCATGTATGGTAAGAGCTTTGGTTGGGTGATGACTACTTAATTGTCCATTTTTACTAATGTTCTTTATTTTTGTATCAGGGAGATTTAGACACTGGCCAAAGTCAGAGTCTAGACTCACAGACAGATGGGCTGGTTGGATTTCCCAACGCACTGCTTCATCGAAAAGACCCCGCAGCTACCCAGAGACCCCTCAACTACCACCTGGCCCCACCCAATCCAGCTTTTCCTCCACATCCTGCTAGTGGAAGACCCTTCCCCACACAGTATCCAGTCTCCAGGCTTCCTTATCGGGTCGGCCAGCCTCAGCACCCAGGAATGGGCCAACAGAGTCAACAGCAGCAGCAACAGCTCAGTCCTGCCTACACTGGCGGTAGCCACAACGCTTCCTTCTTCAGTGGCCCCATACCTGCTCACAGGGCTGTCCAGTCTCCCACTATGGATGGGCCGGAGTCTGGTGGGGTGGAGGAGATGAGTAGCTCCATTAGGACTCCAATGGGCCACCCAGGAGCACACCATCCAGGCCTGTCGCAGCATAACAGGGTCAATAGCTTTGGGGAGGATGGACAGGATGGAAACCTGGGAGATGGTCTTGGTGAGTGTTACAGTATCTTATTCCTTACTTTGGCACAGGGAAACTGTTGACCCAGGTTAAGCTTTGGAGTAAAAGATGTAGATGTTTTATTAGGTCAATTACCTAAATGATTAATCAGTAAGCATTCACCCTTTCAGCATGAAATGTGGTATGACAAGGAAGCTGAGGAGAGGGGAGTTGCGAAAGACCTCATTCTGATTGGTAGTGGACTTGGCAATCATGCTCTTCATGATAAACACAATTTGGTTAGATAGATGCCTGTTATCTGAAAGATAAATTGCATTAGTTATGCAAGTTTTGGCAAAATCCTCAGCAAAGATGCATGTGAACCCTTTCTAAATCCGTCCATGCACAAACCTTCAAAATGGGCCCTCTTATGTATGTAAACAATGGATAATCACTCCCTATGTACCTCCAAAGTCTTTTTTTTTTTTTTGATATTGTCATTGTGTCATGTGGTTGTATCTCGACTAACCTAAGGGCCACACTGCCCCCATGACTTCCAGTGGTACTGCTCCATTTAATTCACATCTGTAATCTTTCAGAAAAAATGCACAATTGTATACACAAAATCTATCTAACATTTAGCTTAAATGAGCTAAAACTATATATCTACTAACTTATGACTTGGTTGCCCTTTCAGACCTCCAGGGTCCTTTGGCTCTAGAGGCTCTGAGCCAGCAGCAGCAGCAGCAGGCAGCCAGGCTGGGTCAGTGGGGGGAGGCTGCGGGCCCTTTCCTCCAAGGCAACGTTGCCTTCCCTTTGCCGCAACAGCTCGCTCACCTTGCTCAACCCGGCATGGCTCGCATCCCCCATCAACTGCTCCGGGCAGCTAGTTGGGGCCTTAGTGCCAATATGGAGGATGAAGTTGTTTCTTCAGCCTCCTCTGGACCACCTTACACCAGGTAAGACTCAATACCACTTTGTGTTATTAGTCAATTGAAACCTGGCTGATTCTATGAGCTGTTGCAACAAAGCATGATGCCAAGTTCAAATGTAAATGTTTTAAATCCCAGGTACCCAGGCCTGTTGAGAGAGATGCCCCCACAGGAACAGCCTGAACCCAGGGAAGCAGCAGAGATGCAGCCCCCACCTCAGTCCCGTCTCCTCCAGTACCGGCAGTCCCAGTCCCGTGCCTCAGGTGACCCCTCATCCTCTTTAGCCGCCCCCTCCAATCACGCTGGCCCTTTCCCATCAGGACCTTACTCCCACGACACCGGTCGCAACCTCCTCAACGAAAACCTTCTCAATAATCCAGCTCTGCAGCAGCAGCACCCGGGGAACCCTCTGTACAATACTGGTAGCTACCCACATCAGCCACCAACTCACTCTGCCAGCCCCCCTCCCTCCCAGGTCAAATACCTTCTGCAAGAGTGGTCCCACGGTGGAGCTGCATCAGTGAGCCCACCACAGCAAAACCACCTGTTAGGGAACCAAGGCCTTCCTTATGGACTGCCCATCTTGGCTCACCCCAGCAGACAAGAGCAAGTGCACCTGATGCAACTTCACCATCAGCACCAGCAACAGCAGCAGCAGCAGCAGCAGCAACAACAACAACAACAACAACAACAACAACAACAGCAGCAGCAGCAGCAGCAGCAACAGCAGCAGCAGCCAACATCAACAGAGTCAAGGTCCAGACCAGGAGTCCTACCACCCACTGTCCCCCAGAGCATCAGCAGCCACAGCCCTTCACAACGTAGATGACGTAAGAATTAGTTATTCATTTGCTTCACTCTGTGTGATTTATATCTGGTCAGTTTTCACTCACAGTTCATACCTGTCTTGCTCAGTTCACTTCCATACGGGGAAATACTTTCCTGATGTTAAGTATTATTATGTTTTTAGTCAAGTCAGGCTTTATTCGTATATTCTTGTAAATTTTGCATGAAGCAGGGATTTCAAAGTCTTCTAATGATCCACGCTAACAGGCAAATGTGGATAATTAGGGGCTTAAATCACCCAAATTTAAGAAGAGATACAGAAGGAACATTTAGCTGTGTATCTGAAATGCTGTAGAAAAAGATGGAATACACATGACTTACTAAATAGAACTTTTGAAGATAAACAGTTATTTGTTATGCTCAGTTGTTTTTTCTATTGATTGCAGGTCTTATTTAAAAGTGGCTGTGTGTGAACAGTGTGGTATAAGGTGTTGTAGGCTGCTGAAAAACACCAAAGGCTGAACACAACAGAAGGGTTCGGGGGCAGGGCCAAGAGAGAGAGAGCCTTCTCTCCTCCGCCTACTCTGACACCTAATATAGAAACACACACACACAGGCTGGCCAGGGGCTGACATTCATTCATTCATTCATTTTCTATACCGCTTATCCTCACTAGGGTCACGGGTGAGCTGGAGCCTATCTCAGCTGACTTAGGGGTGAGAGGCGGGGTACACCCTGGACAGGTCACCAATCTATCGCAGGGCTAACATATACAGACAAAGAACCGTTCACACTCCCATTCACACCTATGGGCAATTTAAAGTGACCAATTAACCTAACCTGCATGTCTTCGGTCTGTGGGAGGAAGCTGGAGTACCCAGAGAGAACCCACGCATGCACAGGGAGAACATGCAAACTCCACACAGAAGGGCCCCAGCTCGCCGGGGGGGTTCAAACCCAGAGCCCACTTTCTGTGAGGCGACAGTACAAACCACTGCACCACCGTGCCGCCCTGGGCTGTCATAATACGCATAAAAATGTATTGTTGTGAGGATGGATTTTCTAAAAGTATAAAATAATTATTGACAAACATTTGTAAAGAAGTGTTTTTTTTTTTTAATTTTATTTTATTTTCAAGCTCATAATGAATGCCTTCCAGTCAGACTAATATCTTTCTTACCTTCTTTATTGTGTACACAGTATGAACCTCGGGGTCCTGGTCGGCCTCTCTATCAGCGCCGCATCTCCTCCAGCTACCCAGATGAACCGTCTCCAGCCAACACCCACAACGCCCTATCCCAGCAGCCCCAGCCCTGTCCATCAGACCCCCAGGACCACCCCCATCGGCACATACAGCATCATCAACACCCACACGCCCACTACGTTTATCCCTCACATGACCCTTGGCCCAGTAACGGTGGGGGTCCCGGTCCGTTCCAGAACATTCCATGTAACGGAGCCGGCACACTAGCCCAACACCGGGAAATTCTGGGTAGGTATCACCGAATATGCTGCTGGCAGGTGCTATGATCTCGCCAGGCTGTGTTCTAAATCATAACTATGACTTGTGTTGTGTATTATATCATACTTTGTTGTTTTACCAAATTCAAGTCTCATTTACCTCTCATGATTTCGGTTCAGCTTCCAAAGCCCTTCGTCAGACAGAGGAGCAGGTGAAGGCTGAGGCCACAGCAGCAGCACAGCAGACGCACCCACACTCCCTCAACTCCCTTCAGCACCTTGGACAGTTTCCTCCTCTCATGCCCAATAACAAGCAGCAGCAGCAGCAGCAGCAGCAGCAGCAGCCACCACCGCCACCACCACCGCAGGCTCCCACAGAGCCCAACCAGGGGGCTCCGAATTTAAATAAGCCACCCACCATGTCATATGCGAGCGCCCTCCGTGCGCCACCCAAGCCCCGAGCTGTTCGCCCTGAACAGGTCAAAAAGAACAGCGACCCTCTCTCCCTCCTTCAAGAGTTGAGAATAGGAAGTTCAAATGGTAGCAATGGGTACTATTCCTACTTTAAATGAGTGTCACCTCTCCCACATTATTAATAAGTGATAAGAATAAAAAAAAAAAGAAAAAAAAAAGAAGAAAAAAAAGAAAAACCAAACAAAAAAAGAAAAACCGTCTCTAAAAACAAAAACAAAAAAATAGTGCAAAGTGCATTTATAAATTGTTTCTATCAGTAGGTTTGTTTTATGCATTTTGTTTCATTTTAACTTTTTATTTGTAAGTCATCTTTTCTCCTGTTTCACATATCTGTGAAGAAAATAAGTATATATAATGAATGCATTACTGGTATATATACATACTCATTATGTATATATGAATATATACTTATATTATCTACACTTGTATATGTACGTAATGCTAAAAAAAGTTATAAAAAAATTAATAAAAAAAAAGGCGAGACTTGGTTGACCACTTAGCTTCCTGTTTATTTTTCCTTGCTGAAGTTGGTTTTGTTGGTTGCTAAATAAGTATGTTTCTCATTTTCTATTCCTCAGTTTTGAGTGGACGTTACGTCTTGATTTTCAGACTACTGTAGTTGTGGTAATGGACAAAAGCTAAGTGGTCAACTGACAGAAACTACATGGAACAATGTATAGAAGTAGATAATTTTCCTCTAATCTGTACATATAAAGAAAATAAAAGACTGAATTGTATGCCACAGACATGTCCTTAAATTCCTGTATCATGCTAGCATTTGAATTATGAATTCTTTTCCATTCATTGGCTTCTGATCCTTAATTCTTAGACATCCTTACCTGGGAATCACCTTCAGTGATTTAGTAGTTAATGTGATTATTTACTGGAAAATAACAAAACAAAATATTGATAGCATATTTTATTTTTCACCATTGCCTCATCAGCAACAATAGATCCGGTGTGAAACTAGCAACAAACCATGTCATTCCTCCCTTGGTTTTGCTTTAAGGATCAGACAACATCAGACATTGCTTTGTGTGATAAGATTATCCCAAACTGCTTCGCCTGTGGCAGGTGCTTGGTCATTTTATTTCATTTTATCTCTTCCTTTTTTTTCTTTTTTTTTTTGGTGTCTGTTTCATTTTATTTCTTCTTTGAGACAGTCATTACATTGTGACAGAGTTACTTCACAACAAAACTTCACCAGGGAAATTGTTTCAATAACTGCTGGGGAAAAAAAATGTGTTTTTTTTTCTGCTTGTTTTGTCTCTGATGGACGGGATTGTTTTTTGTTTGTTGAAAAGTTTCAGTACTCTTGAGGGTTTTTGAAAGTGAAGAGAGTGGTGAGGTCAGAGTGGCATGTCATGATGGGTAAGTTGAAACTGAGGGTGTGATTAAAGCTGCCAGTCAGACATTTTTGAAATATATTAACTGTAGAATATTTACCCTGAAATTGGAAAACATATTCAAAGAATACTGTGTGTGTGAAAAGCTTCTGGCTTTTTTATCTTATCGAAAATGCTGTAGCTCTGTAACTTGGCCTAGTGTTGCTGTCTTTAAAAGTTGATGCTACACTTTGTTTCTGTCATTTGAGATTTCACCACTTACTACTGCTGGAAGATGGATTGTCCAAAGATCCTCTCCCATTTTCTCTGTATGACAATCTTTGAATCCCTCACTCAGATGAACTAACTAGCGAGAAATAACCACTCAACTCTTTCCTGAGCTCGTATTTGCGCGTAGTTCCTAAAAATACAACGTTAATTCCCCATAGAATCCAGAGCCAAAAGCATCTCCCACTTCTTAATCACAATGTCCCATTACAGGGCATTAAACACCCTGCTTGAGATTTAACCAAAAACACAACAATAAGCTGTTCAAAAAGGTCTGACTTGGCATGTCTTGTTTTTTGGCTGTGCATATTTAAGAAAGAAACAGTAATGTCGTGGAAGTTGTTCCTGTTTGTTTAGACAAAGAAACAAACACTCCACATTTTTTTTTTAGGATGATCTGAATGATGCAGTGACAGTGTGGGGGGAAAAAAGTGCTGACCATGCCTTTCGTCTGCTCCAGCCACATGCATTTTTCTGTTACGTCCCAAAACGCTCAATGATCCCCACACAGGAACATTCACCTTTGAATTCCAGTCAGACAGCTGCTTGTTATTGGTTGGCAACACAAGGCCACACAGCTTCACGCACATGAATTTCACTGCTGACATCCTGAAGCCCTGATGATCTGAGTCCCACAGTGGTGGAATATTTAAAAAAAGATGCCGTTACAATATAGCTGCCAATGTTTTACCTTTTATGATAAAAGCAATACTGGAAACTGTCATCCAGTGCTTGTTGTTGTTATTATGTGTAATTCATTAATTGTTAAAACATCACTGCCCTATCTGCAAATTGGTCTAATTGTAATGAACTCATCCCGCTGTGTCACGGCTTTCACATGGCAGTTAGTCGCCATTAAATCTCTTGAAATGTCACCTCCCTCAGAAAGCTAATACCCCACAGCTAACTACTTAGATGTGTTTCTGAACAGTCAGCAGAGAGCTTCACGCAGGCTATGGTTTATTTTTAAGTTGTGACATTGTAATTTCAAAGGTCCAGATTTTTTGACTTAGCAGAGAACAACACATACTTGTAAATATGCATTTTCTAGGTATTTACAAACAAGAACTTTGGGAGCGCCTCAATTTTGTAGAAGCTGTTCAAAGAAGAGGTATGCCCTTTTTAATTATGCAAATTCACAAAAAATAATAATTCTAGAAATGGACAACAACAACCCAGCTGGTAGTTGCAACATGTCGTTGTAACTTTTAAAAAGAAAAAAAAATCTGTTTTTTTTTTTTTTTTTTCTTTTTTTTTTTTTTCTTTTTTTTCTTTTTTTTTTTGGTTAATGTGAAGACTGTTTTTCTTTTCATGCATGTTGAGATGACCTGGCTGGTTTTTATCCCTGTTTTTATCAGTTTGTATTGATTTGTGGATGAAAAAAAGAAAAGAAGAAAAAAAAAAGTCAAATTTTGGTATATTATTTGATGTGTACAATAACTTGTGACATTATCAACAAAACTATTATTATAATAATTTACTAACATGTCAATCAAATATGTAATGGTCATGTATTTCTTTTTTCTTTTCTTTCTTTCTTTTTTTTTTTTTTGCAGTTACTTAGCAGGGCTAAAGCTTAGGTTGCTCCCTGGTGTGTGGTGAATTGACGAAGCTTTCAGACATGTTTGTTTGGAGGAATCTCTTTTCCACGAGGCAGTCATTGGCTAATCTCTGAAGTTGTGCAATACTAATATTTCACTGCTTCTTCGGCTACACTTTTATTTATTTTTGAAGTAGAAGAGATTGAGCCAAAGACATTTTAAAGGGATTTTATTTTGCAATTTTTCTCTTAAGGCTGATTTTATTTTAATGCTTCTTTTTTCTCTCCTTTCAAACATCTTTATATTAAAAAAAAAGAGTTTGACATGATCTTTGCCTGAAAATGAGGAGCACTGACTCTTCAAATGAAGTTGGATTTAAAATGTCGGCACCTCCCAATATTGCTTCATACGTCACCATCTGAAATTGATACTTTATGTGTTACCATCTTAAGAAAACAGAGTGGCACCGACTGTGTGTGTGTTTGTGTGCGCGTTTGTGTGCGTGTGTGTGTGTGTGTGTGTGTGTGTGTGTGGCACATGGAAAGGGAGCAACCTTTTGCCCAGCCAGTAGAGAGCACTGTGTTCAGCCTTCTATAAACGCCACATCTCTTCCTGTTATCTGTTTGCTCTCCTCTGTTCTTCCCTCGCTGCAGTGAATCAATGGCACACCTGTTCTCCCAGCCTCCTCGTCCCATTGGTTCCTCCCTCGTGGGTACAAAATAATGAATAGCTCTGTTTTACTCTTTACTCATTTCAATTGGTGGTGGTTATAATAAAGGATTTAGACTGTGTTTCAAAGGTTTATTTTCTTTTTTATTTGTTTCTCTATTAAAGTGTTTTTATTGAAACTCCTTGAATTCTGTCCTTTTTCCCCCCCTTATCATTCCCTCAATTGAAAGACATGGCATTTAGGAAGATGCACGCTTTATGCAGCCAATACCATTTTTTTCAGTATATGTTAATTCATTTTTCATCAGTTTTAAAGCCTTTAAAGCAAAAATTACACAATAGATTAATTAAAATACAACTCTCAACCACCTAATGAAAAAACTTGTAACATCGGCAGCGGACTCTCCTTCATGCATGTGAATTGTTGCTTTGTAACATGGAAGCAAAGTAAACCTGAACACAAAGTGATGTCAAAGGACAGATGTTGTCTAAAGCAAGTTTTAATCAAGTTGTTCATTACAAAGTTTTAACTTACAATAAACACACCCACACAAAATCTACTGAATTCCACAACTGGTTTGGTTGCATGCCGTATTCAATGGAAAAGTCTAAAACATAAGAAATTAAGAAAGAATACAGAAAGCACATGTCAGTACTTGGCACTGCTTTTTCTATTCCTGTTTCTCTTTATATTTCAACCTTTAACATATTTCTCCAAAAAAATAAAATAAAGACAAAAGTTATGAATTTAAAGTTCGAACAGTTGCATAAGTGAGCAGTGTGAACCATTTTGACATCACACTAGGCTCTGCAGACGGAGGTCAATTATATTAACTCCTATAATACTTATATACATGGCCAAAACAGTAGCAGTTATGACACGGGTGATGGCAAAAGAAGTAAAAAATAAAAACAGCTCAGTAATCCCCACAGCAGTTCAACACAAAGATCCCACGGGAAAACTGGTAATTCTATACATTTAACCCTAAAAAATATTTCTGATCATTATAGATAATTAGCTCACCTTCTCGCATTGTCACCTGAATGACTCTGCCCTATCATCGTGTCCACGCTACCTGTGATTGCTGAGGAGGCCTCGCAAGAGTTCACTGCTACTGTTGCTTTGAAATTCTGACTCTTCCAGCACTGGTCCACATATGCTCACTTTTCTCATTGTTGTTAGATCTCATCCCAAATACTTAGGTTAACTGTAACTGAGCAGCATTGTCATTTATACTGTAGACAGTACATGTTAAATAAATTCTGTAATAAATAAATGACTGTTAGTCAAAATGCCAGCTTTTATGGATAGTTGTGTTATAGAAATACTAGACGCAAGTGCATTATGTCAGATAATTTAGAAATAATGTGCTTGATGTGCAGCAGTGGCTTGCAAAACTGCACCACAGTTGCATGGCTAAAAATAGAGCTGTGTCATATTTCCTGTCATGTGTCAGTATGATTGGACCAGCTTTGAATGGCTGTCCACTGTAAGCAAGGCTACATGTTTTCTTTTTTCTTCTTTTGGCACTTACAAATGTGTATCTGCCCACACATAAGACACGAAACGTGGATTTTGTGCTCTCTATATGCATTTGTTTCACACCTTGACAGTATGGTACAATAATGACTTGTGACACACTGGGAAACGAACAGAGATTTTTTTGTCTGAGCTCGGTTTGGGAGCTGTCGACAAAAAGTGAAAGGCCTTGTATGTGCACCTGCTAGAACTGAACCTCTTCCAGCATGATCAGTGCTGTGCTGTGACTATGGGGGTGTTTAGCATTCAGCCTGACACACACACACACTCATACACACACAAACCTGCTCTGTGCTCCTGAAATTATTTCTTTACCCCAAAAGTTTTTCTTTTAACAAGACCTTCTTCATCTTTGAAGGTTCTTTATAAATCTTAAAATATACAACTTGACATACAGCTCATGACATATCCTACTTATTTTAAGTGAGTGATTCCTTGACCATACAAAAATCAACAGCTGAACATTAGATATGTACAAGATATCATACAGAAAGCAGTACATAAAATCAAGTTATCATGTTGTCAGGCCATATCTACTATATTCCCAAAATGTTATTGTCATCCTTTGAACTACAGTGTGCATGACAGTGACATGGGACCAAACAAGATCAAGGTCACATAACAGTGACTTTTTACTATATTACTATGAAGGCAGTTAATAAAGGATGAGTTGCAAAAGATGAGGAGAAAAGGGAGGCATACTAAACGTACTTTCAGATATTTGCAAATATTTGGCCCAGATCCGCTCTTGTTGAAAGGGTTTTTTTAAGCCACGGGTCAGATCTGAGCTCTGGCCTCTGATACGAACCAAACCCATGGAGGTGGTGGAGAGGACTTAGAGGACATAGAGGATAAGGTAAACATTCAAAACTCCACACCAGAGCCAGTCTCTGTCATCATGGCCTTACCCCTTTAAGGCCAGCCGCTGTTCTTGAAATGAATCGAACACCTGTTATCAAAACAAAAGACACAGTCACTCTCATCCTGCCCTCGTCTGTCTGTGCAGCTATCACTCTGCTTGATCCGGCTCAGCGTCCATGCAAGTCTCCCACGGATTCCTGGGCATCTGGGGCATGGACAGAAGCAGGAGGGCGATGCCGCAGAGAAAGAGGAGGACGAAGCCGGTGCAGGCGCAGGCAAAAGACCATGAGTAGTAGTACTCCATCCAGATGGTGTCGGTGCTCTCGATCATCCGTTTGACCGACTGACGCATCACCTCCAGTGAGATGAAGGAACAGAGGCCTGTGAAAGAGAGAGGTGAGTTACTGTGTATGATGGCCTCTGTGACACTCTGTGGTAGTTTGCTGGTGTGATTGCTTAACTGAACCCACCTGCAAATGCAAAGAACATGCCAGCAGGTTTGAGGAGGTAGTCTCTTCCTTTGCCTTTACCAGTACATGATCCCAGTAGACACAGAGAGCCCAGTAGCATGAAGCCCAGACTGAAGATAGAGATGGCTGCAGCGGAAATGTTGTACTCTGGATTGAAAGAGAAAACAGAGCATTGGCAATTTTCAACATTATTAAAAACAACAACATCTACAACAATCTGCCGTTTCAGTCTATGATTCACAGATACAAAGAAGCCAACTTGTGGTTAAGAAGGCACATCACAGTCTCTACAATCAATAAGAAGACACCACTGTAACAAGCAGCAATGAATTATTGAGGACATGCTCCTCTTCTTTGAACTGAGTAATAACAGTAGTCCAGGGATTACAACATGTAGCATTTAGACATTTACTTGTTGATTTTAGTTAAAACAGTGTGTGTTTCATTTAGTTAAGGTCAATAAATCCAATTTCAGATCAGCTGGTTTTGCACATGGAGAAGTTTCTTAGAACTGTAAAAAACAATATAGTACAGTCATTAGTGTCGAGTTAGGCTTACAGGATGTGGCTTCTTTATTCTATTATTAATATTATGATGATGATGATTATTATTATTATTATTAGATCCTTGATCCCGATCCAAACCGATCTTACTGTGGTTAGTTTTTAAAGGCAATTCATTCTTTCATAAAACATCAGTTGAGTGGTGTGAGCAAACGTTACTCAACCAGAAGTAGGGAAGAAGGGAACTATTTTAAGCAGTGGACTAATACATATTTGGTGAAATATTGACTTTTCACAGCAGCAGAACACAACATATGAAGAATGGTGGTTCGTGGTGATGAATGGAAACAATGGACAAATCACCCAGTGTGACATTGAAGAATGGGCTTTACCAGAACATTAGAAAAATATACTTTGTGTGTGCTTTGGTCCCTGTGCTGACTGATAGAGTGTCTGTGTAGCAGCAACAGCAGCTGGCTTATTTTTCTGAGCAGAGGGGTGGATAAGGATGTGAGGCCTTTGATCTGCCTCCTGTTCGCCTGTGAACCATGCCCAGGGGAGAGGCGCTCCTTTGGGGGAGAGAGCCTTCATCTTCTGCTGGCAGGGGAGGATGGGCCGCACCCTGAACACTCTGTGTTCTCTGAGATACTGCATGTCTGTGCAGTTCATTGGTTAGCCCAGTCTGAAACAACAAAGATTCTCCGCACTGAAATGAGGTGGATATTAAAAAGATGCCAGTTTCAGTCACACTCACGTCTCAGAACTATACATACTGAAATGTATGTGTGACAAAAGTCAACCCAAGAGAAGATGTCCAGGTTTTGAAGTCCTAGTGTTACAATAATGATTTGATGTGTATGTATATCAGGTCTATACCCATGTGTATGTGAACATATTGATGGTTTTCATATACACTACCAGTAAAAAGTTTAGACACGCTCATGTTTTTTCTTTTTTTTTATTACTTTCTACATTGTAGATTCATACTGAAGACATCAAAACTATGAAGGAACACATGGAATTATGTAGTAAACAAAAAAGTATTAAACAAAGCAGAATAAGTTTTATTTGTTTATTTCTGATGACAACTTTTTGTACACTTTTGATTCTGTCATCAGCTTCATGCGGTCGTCACCTGGAAGGGTTTTCCAACAGTCTTGAAGGAGTTCTCAGAGGTGCTGAGCACTTGTTGGCTGTTTTGCCTTCACTCTGTGGTCCAACTCATCCCAAACCATCTGAACTGGGTTTAGATCAGGTGACAGATAACACTTTTGTTTTAATTAGCAGTTTTGTGTTTTTTACATATGTGTTCCTTCATAATTGTAATGTATTTAATATACTTAATACTTAATTTTGATTATGTATCAATCTACAATATAGTGAGTAATAAAAATAAAGAAAGAGCAATGAATGAGAAGGTGTGTCCACACTTTTGACTGGTAATGTAGATTTAATTGAAAATTGAAGATTCAGAATTTAATGTCTATCTCTATGCAGAGAAGAATGGCAAGTTTGACTCATTCATGCTTTGTGTGCCCCGAGGACAGAGAAAATGAGGTGGCACAATAACATTTTACAATCATTGTGCATAGTTAATGTGGGTTAGGAAAACATATGAAGCTCCTCAAAGGCCCAGATCCATTCATAAAGTGTCCTCAACTATTCTAAACTAGCAGCATTCTCATTATACTTCATTAATTTTTCACTGGCGAACTCCCCATGGCAGGCTAGAGTCTCGCTGTATGGATGGACCTGCCTGTGGTGACATCCATCTACTATGTTCATTCAACCTTGTGTGCCATTATGGTATAGCCAAATGGCTCAGTCAAGAGTGAATAACACTACAGGGAACTTAGGCCAGTGCTGCAATCATTCCAGCAAACTTGTAGTGTGCCCCTCAAGGGCTAGCCATCAGCAATAGGATTCTGCATGTGTGTGTGTGTGTGTGTGTGTGTGTGTGTGTGTGCCTGAACACATGCATATGTGTGTTGGAGGATGGGATTCCGATGAATGCATTAACATGTCAGAGTTTCGGGTGTGGGGGTGTGTTCGACTTCATGTATAAGCCTACTCAGACTCACACCCCAGTAATTGAGTATGACAGTGCTCCACATGTGCTCAGCCCTACATGGGAGGGCTGTCATACAACGTGTGTTGGCTGTGCTCAGAGAGGCCTTAGCTGTGAAACAGGGTCACTGAGGAGGGGCAACGACTGTAAGGGAGCAAGGGAACAGGAGTATGAAATATTTATTGCATTGTATGTACACAACATCTCTCAAAGTAACGCATGGTATCAGAGTGATAAACAATCTCCAGCAGGTGATCACCAAGGAAGAAACACGTAAAGAAAATCATTCAAAATGCATTAGTGTACGTATCAAAACCTTTCAACATAAATCTTCATAAACAAGACTCAGTCAAAACTTGTGTGTATGTGGCTGGACCCCCTCAGGTCAAATTCTGATTTTACAGCTGCAACATCAACAAACAAAATCACCAAACACATAAATTAAAGATAAATACTAAGCTGTGATTTCAGCTGTATATAAGTGTAAAATGTTCACTCAGGCAATGGAATTAGTTTTCTTGTTGTGTCTAACTGTGAGTTTAGCTTTCATTTACCTCAATGTCAGAACATAGCAGAGTTTTATTGAGTCATGTCTTTACATCTAACTCACTTTGTTTCATTTACAGAATTAGAGATCATTCCTGTTTCTCATGTTTAAGTTACTGTATTTCGGAGACTCAGCACTTCTTGTAAATTGATTGAAATGAAAAGGCCTCTAGCATTTCAGTGAGAGACTGTTTATTTCTTAACAGGGCTTTTATTACTGTGCTGCTGTAAGCCATCTGTCTCATTTCCAGATGCTGGTATTTCTGTTGTTTGTGGGATATTCAGATTTGTCAGTTACTTTAAGTTTTAGTTGTTCCTGTGCCTCTTTTAATAATGGTGATGCATGTATTTCAAGTAGTTTAATTGGTGTAGTGAAGGCGAGGCTCAGTGTACTGGAAATACTCCTTCTTTTCCCGAGTGGCTGGGAAACCCAAGTGACTCGGTAAGTGTTGTAACAAGAGGTAATAGTCTTGAGCCTCAGTTGGCATCCATACATGATCCAGTCAAAGATACAATGCACTAATTTGGCAACATTGAAGGCTGTAAACACCACACTATCAGAGCCTGTTTGTGCCAGATTGAATGGCAAATCTCAGCTGATCTGGCCTGTCAGTTATAGAAATATGATCTGTCAATCACTCAGTTAGGGATAGTCCAGATTGTAGGGCTGGCGCTACTGTTGCGGTCCAGACAGAATGAATAAAAAATATCACATGCAATGCAGTGTCGACGTGTTTCACATATGCTGTCTGTTTTTGGCAGTGAGATGATGTGGGACATATGGTGTTGCAAATTATAACCTGTGGAAGCACATTGACTTTTAGCCACAGCTGCACAGAGGGCTGGGATAGTTCAATGTCGGATGACAGGTTTTGTCTTTGACAGACGGTCGAATACGCCTGCTGTGTGAGTGCTGCCTGCGTTGTGTTTAGAAGTCAACATAAATGAAAATCTGAGCCCATAGAGAGCAGAGCAGCAGCAGCAGGTGAGGTCAGTTGGGGAACTATGGTGCAGCTGGTTTGATGTTGAACTTCACACAGAATGGGTTGCTCCACAGAACATGTGAATTCACAAATTAGTCTTTCCATTTTTCACTTTCAGGCGAGGCGAGAATGAAGTAGAAGAGGGAGCCAGTGAGTATAACCTACCTTTTTGTGTTTTATATTCAAATATCTCAGTATCCTGCCCTGGAGTGAAGTGCCCAAAGTAAGTGCAGTTTTCATCTGTGGAGAGAAAGAAGACAGGATTTAGTTCAAAGTCAAATCTGCATTAATTGATTTTCTTGAGCCATGTTGCATCTGCACCTTGTGAATTTGTTATGGCCACTGAGTTAGCAAACAGCAGCCTATTCACACACCCAGGACACACAGAGCAACATTATCATTCACCTGGAGTCATGTTTGGGTTCATCTGTTTAACATAAGTCACCTGCTCATGTTTTTTTTCCTTCTGATATTTTTCCTTTACCAACTTGAAAGGTCGTTTCACCTTGTCAAATGAATTTCCCTCTGGGGATTAATAAAGTAATTCTTATCTTATCTTATCTTATCTTATCTTATCTTATCTTATCTTATCTTATCTTATCTTATCTTATCTTTTGACAGATACGTTTGGATTCATAGCTGCTAAATGCTAAATGTAAATCTGTGACCCATATATATATATACATAGATTCATATATAAAATAGCTAAAAGGCAATAAAAATACCACAAAGACCTGAGGGGTAGCCCACTGCAAAGTTGGGTGATAATTCTCTGTTAGTTTGTCACCACATGTTCTCCATGTTATGTATTTTTCTTTCAGATTTTAGTTACTGCAGATAAAACCGTCGTTTCACCTTGTAAAGGTGTTGTTGTTGAGGAAGTTGTCTTTCAACTACGTCTTTGTCTTTACTCAAAGTGTGAACCTCACATCTGACCTCACAAATTTTACCCCACATACAGTGCAGGTACCAATGGCTGTACCCCACCCACTGTGTTTTGCCATACAAATAGGCACTTCATTTGAGCACTTCACACTGTCTCACATTGTTTTTCCAAAAGCATATCAGAGATTGACACCTCTGGGATATATTTACCACTAAACTGGTTGCGTGATGGGTCATAGTCTGGTTTGACTGTCATAAAAGTAAAGACGGTTACAGCAGACTTCACGTTTAATTCTTCTCAAGCGGACGAGGTGTTAAACCTTCAGCATTTGTGTAAATAGAGCCAGACTGCTGTGTGTGATCAGGGGTGGTTTTGGATTGAATAAATACTCTTTGATGGCAGGCCAACTGTAAAAACACTCGTGAATCAAGTGTAGAGTGACATGTCATATCATATCTTGATTACATCTGACTCATCGCTCTCACATGTGTACCATTAAATTTTTAAAAATATATACAGGGGTTAAAAGTGGCTGATGAGCTGAGTGAGTTTGAGACCTCACTTCATTTATCATGTACCTCTAAAAGCAGAAGAATGTCCTGACATTAAAAAGAGATAAGATGTGGTGGGTTTGGATGATCATATTTACAGAGAGTGAGATTTTTTAGGCACGTAACACCAGACCACTATATCGCTTAAGCCTGTGGAAAGTCTGGTGCATGTCAATGATCTTGGTTATGCTATGAGGTCTCCACTCACGTGCAAGTTTCTAATCCCGCTTTCCATATAGTCTCACCATGAGACATCAAAGAAATGCTTTCATGTGGAAATATGTCATACTGCATGGTATCATATCACAGTTCTTGCTCAACCACCCATGTAGGGAGGACACATCATTTTCCTATGTTCCCTGGAAACCATGGAAATAAGCAAAGAAGCAGCACAGAGAAATTAGATATAATAACCACAAATAATATCTCTGCTTTATATTATTTTGTAAGTCAAGGCAATTTTTCAGTATTCATAAAAACTTCCTTTGAAATATGTTTTTTATGAATGAGGACAGTGGTGGAGTGGTGAATTAAAAGCAAAAAATGAAATAGAGGTTGTTACCAAGCAACAAGCACCAGCTTTTTTCACTGTAGGAAGCACATACTGTATGAGAGTGGGATGTTGTGTTCAAAAAAGCTGGTAAATATCTTTGAACTTATTTCCCAAAACTGTGAATATTGATGTTTTGAAAAGAATGCTAATCATTTCCCTCCTCTACTTAATCTGGGATTTGGGCTGGAGTTCGATTTTTAGAATTTATCCTCTTTGACTCTTGTCCAAGTGGTTCTTCGTTCACTCAATGCATATCTGAGCATTTATTAGAACTTGGACTGTGTGTGTTTTGAGCTCATTATCTGCATCAGCTTTATTCCTACATGCGACTGTGTGCGTGTTGCCTAATTCAACCTTTTTGTTGTCTTTAGAGTACAAACTGCATGAAAATACACAGAAACACTGTACTATTAATTATTCATCTGTAGTCATCTGTGGAAGCGTGCTGCTGTAGGAGAACTCTGTGTGTGTCTCTCTCTCTCTCTCTCCCTCTCTCTCTCTCACACACACACACACACGTTCATCACTGTAGAAACTACTTGTTGCTGGTCCTCATCCTACAAGGCTTTTTGACAAGCTCTGCAAAGCCTCTCATGTTCCTAATAGGGCGCTCTGTCATCTTTCCACAGATCAGGTGAGGACACTGGATTAACAGCATCTCTGCACATGTCATGGCAGCACCCTTTTATAGCTTGTGTAGTGTCAATATGTTTTGTCCACAGCGTGTGTTTGGCCCTAACCTCTGAAGCTGTTCTAATATTTTGTTGGTGCAATGTGACTGTCGTTCCCCTCATCATTTTCAGGTCTGTCAACTCATGACATGTGAGGACAAGTTGAATTATGTTGTCATGTTGCTGTGAGCTCAACACAGCACAGTGCTGTGGTGGCTTTTGCTACATCATGTGCAAGATGATGCTAGAAAAAAGGAAATGGATTACTATTTTTACATCTACATTTTATTTCTGGCCCCAATCAGGCTTTGTGAGTTTGAAGTACTCAAACTACAAAGAAATAAAATGGAGTTTTGGTTTCATCACATGTCGCCATAAGTGTCGCCATATGACACCTATGCCTGGGTTGCCATGTAACTTGAGTGCTTATGAAGGCAGAATGCCTGTGGTTCCACTTGCTTTTTGGGACCATGCATCCCACACCCAAAGAGCATGAAGTAATTTCAGTGGCTATGTGAGCTGCATGGAGACGTGAAGCTGCAGGACGCTCTCGTGGGAACAATTTGGTGTGTGAGATAGCAGGCCTACGAGCTATGCCAAACGCTTCCAGGTGGTCCCGTCACTCAGAGGAACGCTGGACTTGACGAGAACACTTGACCCTTGTGGCTTTCACCCAAGACAGCTGAGTATTTACATGGCCTATTTTTATAACTCTGACTGCTTGCTGAGCAGTTTGCACAATATTCAGTCATTAGAGCACAAAATTCAAAGTGTTTGCAGTGCCTTTGAAAATGAAACACATGGGGGCAGCAACATGGAAGAGCTTTGTAACTTCTCTGGTTAACAGAATATCTAATGTTGCTTATGCTTGCAGCTCCCTGCAGCTCAGAATATCAAAAGCAGTCCTAATATGAAAAGAAAGCAGGACAATAGACTAGAGTATAGCCACAAAAGTGAAAGAAAATAGTCGTCAGCTAAACATGGACTTGGATGAAACTTCCTTTCTGAGAGCTGATAGAACATACCATGTCAGTCTGCACATACATGAGGTTTCCTCAGTGATCATCTCACCACTTGCGCTTTGTCAACAGTCGACCTAAACGCAAATGCAGCCCATATTTTCCAAATGAGTGTGTCATGGCATGGTTGTAAGTCCTGCTTTGGATCAGAGGTTGACACCTCTTTGAAAATGTGTGGCTATGATAAACAATAACGTTCCTCTCCAAATACAGCCTTTGGGCCTGGAGAGGCTCCTGTGAATCTCTGTTAGATTTACATAGTTCTCAAATAAAGGCTACAGGGGTGGTCAACACACATCACAGGTAATGCAGCAGATATGAAAACCTTTTGATATTGACCAGTGGCTAGTAAATCAGTCATATCATATCATATCATATCATATATCATAGCATATCATAGCATATCATATCATATCATATGAATGCTCTATAATTAGAAATGCCTGCCACTTGCCACAGTCTGAAGAATTCCCTGCATGTCTGGTGTGGGCAGAGCTGTTTTAGTGTATTCAGCACATGCCTGAACAAATGAACCACCCTCGGGCATTTCATCTGCTCCTGGAGCAGCCCTGCAGGGCAGACAGTGTCTGGGATTCTCAAAAGTTAAACAGCTGCCATCAGTAAAGACACACGCTGGGAGTTTCTGTCAGCTCTGGGAGTGAGACAGATCAGTGTGGAAATTTCAGCCACATTTCCAAATTATGACAAACAAAATCTGACAACAATCAGTAATAAAATATCCACTTCTTAAGATAACAGTCACCATGCCATTAGGGTTGGCCATCGTTCTACGGATGAGTGACCCTCAGCACTAGATAATGAGATGTGAGTCATTACTAGACAACAAGAGCTCAGCACTGACAACTCACATTTTATTCAATTACAGTCTGGTTCTTGTCCAAGCAGTTGTAAGAGCATCTGTTATCAAGTTTATATTGAGACATAGGTAACAAAGTTAACCCTTGTTGGGATATCAGGATACACATGATAGACATATGACATTATGTCAGCATCATTAAGGGCTGTGCGGCACATGTATCCACATCATTCAGTGCAAACATAGTCATCATAAAATGAAATAAATTATACTTTTAAAATTACTGCTATTTTACTAATAAACACAGTCTCATCCAGAAAAGAAGAGCCACCAGTAAAATCAGCTGTTGTGGTGTTTAATGTTTGGTTACCATTAGTCTGCAGCCTCCATACCACATGCTTGGGTATCTCTAGTTGGTGTCACATATATAGGTGGTCTGGCTAAGTCTTTATGGCTAACTGCTGCCTCAGTATTCCTCTCAAAGTTCAATTATTATATTTGTTACACCACAGTATTTCTATAGAAAGCATTTACAACCACTGACATTTCTTAAATTATATTTCTGGAGTCCATTCAAACAGACCTCAGATGGTGTCCTTACCTTAAAAATACAAACATGTAACCACAGGCAATAGAAAGCATTTATTATACCATGAACGGTCACAAGCATGTAATTTACAGCAGAATCTATCTTTTCTCTCACAGGGAAGTTTACAATGTCATATGCTGCATGAGGACCTCTATTCTTAGTAGCTTCATACCTCATGCGCATAGTGCTGGATTGCAAAGAGGCACTTCACAGTCCCCGACAAACAACTTTCATACAGTCTCCAAACAAACCTTTTGTTACCGAGACCAAAAGTGAAACATGTTTTTCAGTTTTAATCTAATGTCACGTGCCAGTCACAGATTTCCTCTTACCTCCAGGCAGGCTGATGGGTCCGCAGCCATGAGCGCTCTCAAAGTTTTCCGAGGTAATGTAAATGTGCTTCTTGCACAGCCTCCACAGGCCAAAGTGGGCCGCCTCGCAGGTCGTGTTTGCTTCTTTCACCTCCGGGCTGAGCACTGCCCAGTGGTCCGTTACCACCGCTGTGAACATGCAAGCCATACCCACCAGCAGTACGAAGATGGCAATCTTTATCTTTGTTCGCTTGTGCATGTTTCCAGGAGGTGAGGTTTCTTGTTCAGTGAATATTCTTGTCTTGATATGATAGTAATAAAGAAAGTATATATATAAAATTGGATGCTCTGCAAAGTGGGAACACTGGCCTGCGTCCCAGGGGCTTCTTTCCTCAGTGACTGCAGCAAGCTTCCCAGAACGTCTCGCCTTGTGTTCTCGCTCAGCCTAAGACTAGTGCCTTCTCTCCCCCTATTGCAAATCTGTGCCTCTGGTTCGAAGGGAAAGGGGCCAGACTGCTCCTGTCCTAGTTACAAGTCCCCTTCTCCCTACTCACTGTGAGTTGCTGCACAACTGATGGGGCTGCAAGTTTAGACTGACATCTGTTGAGGTGGATCAGGAAAGTTGATTACTAAAATGTCTGTCTGCCATGATGGGCATGGAGGCTGCCGCATGTGTTGGTAACTGTTTTGCTGTGGCGTTGGGGGAGTGGGGTGGCCGGGGTGGGGCAGATGGGGCAGTTGGATGCTATAAATGTGACCAGTGAGTCAAGATGTCAGGCTGTCTGCTTATCCGGTTACACTGCCAGTGGGTGGAGATGTGTAACGCGCTATAACAAGTTGACGCACAAAAACATTTTTTTTGTCACGCACATTCACATGCAAACTGTCAAAGTGCATTGTGAGAATAGCTTTTCATGCTTGTACTTTCTCTCCATCTACAGGGGCTGTGTTTACACTCTCCCACTTGTCTCTGTAAACTATTTATAAGGAGAAATTGGATGTGTTTATAAAGAGCAGCGGCGTGGCTCCAGCTGTCAGAGCAGTTCCCCCAATGAAACAATATTGCTTTTAGTTATTCCTCATTTGGTGATTCCTGTCAGGATACCCACTTATCACTGTGCATTACAGTCCAGATTAAGCTTAGAGGGATCACGGCTGTTTCTCTTAGTGTCTTATCTCTGCAGTGTCAAGGTCTTATAAAATCTTTTTATAACATTTCTGCTCACTCTCAAGAGACTTTATAAGGGAAATCAGTGAGGGCATTCATGTCCGCACCTCTCTCCATCCATCCAGACATAATCTTTCCCCTGCTGCAACATACAGTTTATTTTGTTGTAGGCTACTGGGGGATCAGAGTGGAGAAGCCTAAATTCAACCCGAAGGACAAGCAGAAGGAACAGTATCTTTCTCTGGAGCAGAAAGGAAACATGAGCTTTCTTAAGTGTTAGGCTGTGTGAAGTTCACAATGTTCACAAGTGGGACAAAGTATGAACATGAGTGGCTTCAAGAAAGCAATGGTTTCTGACTGGCTAGTGCACTGGTGTTATTCTGCTGTATTAAGGAACTTGAAATGAAAATACAAATCAGACATGAAGTGAGGGTACTTTAAATTCAGAGACATTAATGACACTTTAATGGATTTAAAAGTGCTTGGACCTGCTCCATCCTACTGTATTTTGTACCTAAAATAGCGACTCACTTGTGATGGTCATAACAGAGCACAGTGTTTGCAGTCAAGTGCTCATTCTTTGATTCCACTCACACACACCTTACTGGAGATGTGTAAGACAAGTGAAAATGTTACTGATCTTTAACTACACTTGTAATATTAAATGTATCTTACTGTAACATCACCTACTTGAAATTGTATTCTTTATACTATCATAATAAAACTATAAGGAAACATTCTTGCACCAGTGATTTTTTTTTAATGAAACAACTGGAGGAAAGAGACAGAAAATGTTGTTTGGATTATATGAAATAGCAAAAGGTGCACTAATACCTTTTTTTTAATATAATTCCCCTTTAGTAAATCATGTTGGTATGTCTGTTTATCTTTTTTTAAGCCTTGTCCCACTTTGAGTCTCTTTATGAGAATTGTGACCCACTTCCCCCCGCAGGCGCCGGTGAAAGTCAAAATGTCCTCACAGCAACAAAAGTAGAACTTGAGAAATAACTGCAAACCTGCACACACTGCAAGACAAGATAGCACGTGTATGAGTGCAGTTTCAACTTAAGGAATCAGTCAGTCACCAGCTAGATGCACCCAGTTTTGTCCTAGAATGAAATGTAGTCCACAGCTTCTCTTTCAAATCCTCAGTGAAACAATAGTCCACATTACTTCACTTTGCCTCCTCCCTTCAGTGCTGTACTATCTTGGATGTTTTTTTGTTTTGGCCATTTACCATTTCTTGTTTTTGCATTTTTCTGCAGCTCAGAATGTGAAGTTCAGTCTGATTATCATTCAGATACCTGCACAGTTTTCTTCTTCTAGTGTACACATCTGGGCCCAGTATTTCAAAACTTGTAATCTGGATCAGAGTAATCCGGATAATGAAATCCCACTTTTCTCAGTCACGGATCAAGGTGATCCTGCTGACTTTATCTGAGTATTTCAAAACACTGGCAGGGTGGATCACCGTGATCCAGATCTGAGCGGGCTACGGATTTCAAAATCTCGCGTCTCGGCCTCCGGATGGAAACATGGCGGACTACTTCACGAAAACAACAGCTGGGAGCACAACTTTCACGTCAAAAGTGTAAGTTTACTGTCGTCTAATGTGTAGCGTTTTTAAGACCATATGAACGTCAACCAACATGTCATGCGATCCAATTATTTGACCTGTCACCAACTTGAAACGACGGTGTAACGATCTCTAACTGAACCGAGGTGATGCTAACGGAAGCTAACTCTGCTCCATTGACTTGTGTGTTAAGTAGCTAGCGGGCTAGCGAGGTCGCTGCTCCGTTGATGAATTTTGCTGTCTGTGGTTAAATTTGCGAGGGAATTAATCTGACGTACATCATACATTAACCCTTCAAACTAAAACCAACCTGTTCAGAGCTTATTAACGTTATGTCATTGGCTTAGTAGGCTACATGTGCAGACCAGACTGCTGCAATGTTTAGAAAACGTAACATTACACTGT
>OMNW01032775.1:0-10063 GCA_900303245.1 Selene dorsalis
GATCGAGACCGGGACCAGAACCGGGATCGGGACCAGAACCGGGATCGGGACCGGGACCAGAACCGAAACCGGAATCGGGACCGGGACCGGGACCAGAACCGGGATCGGGACCAGAACCGAAACCGGGACCGGGACCAGAACCTAAATCGGGATCGGGACCGGGACCAGAACCGGAACCGGGATCGGGACCAGAACCGGGATCAGGTCCGGGACCGGGAACAGATCCGGAACCGGGGTCGGGGACACAATCGGCCGGGGACACAAGGGCCCAATTCCAGCTCTCAGGCCCTGAACCCTGACTGACTTCAACAACATCAGTTGTAAGTGCCTGAGTGTGAGACCCTGAAAGGGTCCAGATGCTGTGATAGGAATGGGACAGGACCACTGGAGCCAGGACCCCATCGGAACCAGGACAATGGGGTCGGGGCAGTGCCGGAACCGGGACCAGTTCACGTGAAGTGTGCGAGTGTCCCATCATCACATTATCAAGTCAGTTTATGTCTTGGTATCAAGGAGCTAACTTGAGGAGTTTCAAAGCTGTCTCAGTCGTGTTTTATGTTTCAAGTCAAAGTCAAAGAAAACTCAAACAACTCAACATGTTCAGTAGAAAAAAAAACAGCACATGGCCGGATTTCCTCCTCCTGTAAGATGTTTTTCTTGCATTTTCTCCCTTTAACCATTCTTTAAAGAATAACCCCCAACCCCCCACTGTGGCTCTTATTTTCTAATTTCCTCTTCAGCTTATTCTTAAGGTGTTTTTTTTTTTTTTTAATGTGCCTTAGCAGAAAAATGGGCTTCACATCAGGTCTTAAGCCCTTTTCTCACAGGTCTTGTATTATATGGAGACTTGGTGTAATTGCACCGTAACACATGCACATGGGAAATTTAATGAGCCCCACAGACACGCTAGTCTAATTTTACTTTTTCAGTGCTTTGAGTGTGCACCAGAAAATTCTGCCAAAACCTTCCTCTGTAGATCACAGGTTTTAGTAAAGAAGGTGAGGAAGACGCTAAAAAAAACCATCCCGTCACATGGGATTAGGAAACGAAACTGTCATGGGAGCGCCATCTTTTTAAAAATTTTTATTTTGCACAAGTCTTTACTGTACAAATCAGACGTGGCAGATTTGCACTTGGATTAAAATTGCACACAATCTTTTCCAATTACTCCCAACTTCTGGATGTCGCCGGGAGACGTCGGTCCCAGGGGAGACGGGCTTTGGTCGTCACTCTGATGTTTGGATTGAAGTGGAAGCTTTTAAGTAAGAGGAACTCTCTAAGTGTCTTTTTCTTTGAGCGCTTCCCACGGCCTTGATGCTGCTGGAACGTCCCTCCAAGGCTGGATTTCGGTCTTCAGGGAGGGGCCTCGTGATTTCAGCGTTTCCTCCATCGGTCGGTGATTTTCAGTCCCATCCAGACCAAGTGTGTTGGAGGTTTTCCTGCCTGACCCCCTGAAAGACTTGCAGCCACAAACACCTGCAGTTTGTCTGTTTTAATTGGCTCCAGTGATTTGAGCCATGGCTTTTCTCTGTTTGGGAACCAATTAGATGACAGAGAAAATGAAAACCAACAGAGGATCAAGACCCTGTAAAAACTCATCAAATGGTTTGTTGAATTGCCAGCTGTGGGAAGGCACTGGCTCTGTCTCAAACCCAATTCTTAGTGCACTGGGCCAATTAAAAGTAACATTTGGCCGTTCTTGTTTGCCTTGACAACAATCACTGGATTTCTAATACAGAAGAAAACCACAAAATATGATGAGTCCCAGCCAAGTCCTGAATGATCTTTTTCTATGAGGTCTCAGGCGACTAATGGACCTTTACTCTTGATGGACATTTGATACATGTCACTGAGCCCTACGGAGCATTTGTCAGTCAAATAGAGTATCTTCGGCCATACTCTGTACACTGACCCACCAAAACATGAAGACCACTCCCGAAAAACTCTGACCAACCAAGGTTTGACCCCTACAAGACCTCTGAAGATGTCTGCAGACCCTTGAAGTCCTGCAACTTGTGATCCTCCTCGGACCACCTCTCGCCACCGAATGCTGACCCCCAAGCCGTGCCATCTTGAAGGTACACCATTGCTACGACTTGGTTTTTGTCTATCAGAGTCTATCAGGTCTTAAATCTGCTTTTTCTCCTGCATCCAGTTGACACGCACTGTTGGTCTTTGTGCGTGATCATAATGTTTTATGACCACTCACATAAACGCTGTAGTGGAGCAGTTAAACCAGGGTTGAAGTGTTGTCCAGACTATTGAATGCATTGCTAATATTTTGTGCCACACCTCCTCCGTAATGTTAATCCTGTCTGGATGGAGTTGAGACGTGTCACCTTGGTGTTTGGTGTCCGAAAGCTACATGGTCCTGACATGAAGGGAGCATACTGAGAGTGTTTGAACCCCCGGGAGACTCCATTCATCTCAGTCTTCACTGTGGGGCTATAATAAGCAGCAGTGGTTCACTGTGAAATGAGAGAAATCAGTTTTTGTCATCATTACATTTCAGAAAATCTTATGAAACAAATGTGCTCATTATAAGATCCTGTTCTTCCATTTCACAGCTCAGATTAGACTCTGCAGAGCAAAACACAAAGTAATGTACGGTTAATGCTCGTAATTCATCTCAGGGAAAAGTTTTGTAACATTCAAAACAAAACCTGGAGGCGAAACTGTGATGGATGTGACCTCATAAAGGCCGGCTGCATTTGTCATCCTCAGTGCATCCTTGTGGACGGAGGGTAAACGATTGGTTTAGAGTCCCGACCCAGAGAAGGTGGCGTTTAATGACTGTTGATTCTAGCTGTGCCCTGGTTCTGGGGCCACTTCCCTCAGAGGATGCAGAAGTACCAAAGTGTGTCTTCACATGTTTGTTTGGAAGCAGAGGGTTTTCACTTTGTGTCAGCACCTGCATCCACCTTTACCCCGTCTGCAAACCCAAATGCTTATGAATGAAGCTGGTGATTTCTCAGACTTGTCTCAGGATGGACAGAAACCTGACTCTGATTGTTCTGGTTTACTGACCGATGGACGATGTGTTTGAATCATGTGACTTCAGCGAAGAGAAGAACATCAGATCTGTGTGGAGCGATGATGAGGCTGGAGGAGCCTTCCTCACGTTAATGCAGATCTCTGCCGTGTTTTCCACACATTTAATGTTAAAATCCCCAGAATTGGAGGCCAAACCTGGTCGTTCAGTTTGAAGTTGCTGCAGGGTTTTTTCCACTTCTTTGTCCTTGTAGACGGTTGCAAATATTCCTGCAGCAGCCTGCGTATGAAAAATAAATCAGAAGCACAATTAAGTGCACAAACAAACAAACAAACAGTGGAGTAATATTTCATGGTTTGGAAGCAGGTTGTCCTGGCAGATAGATGAGAGGACAATGACCTCTGCTGAGGGGAATGGAGGGGAGGGACCACTCTGTGTCACTGATGCTTATCGGTGTGTGCAGGCAGCTCTGCAGGAACATCTATAATAACACAGCATACCTGACTTGTTTTTATGCCACCTCAGTTATTTTCCAGAGGCAGAAACCGACTGTGTGGCTGAAGATGAAGACCACCTCACCCCCGTGTCTCTGTGAAATATAACCAAGCTTAATGGAGGTGGAAGCGAGAGATGGAGGACAGAGGAGAGGAAATAAATGAAAGAATTATAAACCTGGATAATGATCGCCACCTGTGTCACTTTTGGGGAAGAATCTGCAGCGGAGATGATCGACGCCTCACAAACTGGGATAATTTGACACTGGGGTTGGAAATGCTGAGAAAGAGGAGACACGTGTTGAAAAAGAAAATGAAATGGTAATTGTTCACCGGAGCGCAGGAAGCAGAGAGAGTGAGGAGAGATTTATCGCCTGCCAGAGTCCCTGCTGTGTTCCTCCATAAGGATGACTTCATATTAGATTAGACTGACACGCTGCTGATATTATTGGCCTTTTATTAGAAGCCATACATCAGCCGTCAATGTCATTTTACCCTCTGATTCGATCAATACCAGGATGATAAATATTCCCTCGGAGAGTTTGGCTCTTTAACGTTTAGAGCCCAGCGGTCAATATTTGTCACGTGTTCCTTGTAAGAAGAAGTAAGAGATTTGAAAACAGGCCTGAAGTCTTTACTCAGGCCACAGGAGGCGTCTTTAATTAACTAAACAATCTATGAGAGCAGAGTTGCTGTTGTATTGATCGGTACTTGCATTCAGAAGACTGACAGAGACCTTTAAGTGTTTTTTTTCTGTGTAGCATTAAGTTTTCATCCAATTGTAATTACAGTTTTATCCAAAAATCAGCACAAAGAAGAAGAAGAGGAAAAGGCAGAGGCTGAATTTCTATCCAGAGCTGTTGTGTGGAAGTGAATTTGGCTCTGCACACACATCTGATGTTTTCATTTCGTCAATGGAAGCTCATTTGTGTCTTCATTTATTCACTCAGGCAGTTTCACTTTGTGGCCATAAAACACCTTTTTCTCATTGGCTGAGAGAAAACTTCACTGTGTTTCCATGCACAAAGAAAAGGTCAAATGTAAATGTTAACTAAAGGGAAACATGTTCACAAAATACAATTTAAGTTCTCATTATGATCCAGCACCTCGAATCGAGTCCACGTTCTCCGATCGGCAGCCTCGTCACATCCAGCTGACGCACAACGCTCTGAACCTGCTCCGAGGGTTCACCGCAGCTTTTTATTTAATGACTTGACAGTAATCTGCAGCGGGACGGGGGTCCTCAGCGGGGCGACGGGGTGAGTGCGACTGCCTGTCAGGGGCTTCTGACACGAATCTTGAATGAAATGGGTACCCTCAGGGGAGTTGTCGTGGAAACCTGAAGCCGCTGTGACACCCTGCCATGATGTTGTGAAAGCAGTTGTCTGCCGCTGAGCGTGACTCAGGCTCTGTGGAGGGCAGTCAGACGCCCACAGGCATTTCAGACTTATTTTTTATTTTTCACTCCGGGAGTTTACAGACAAAAGTTTAAAGGACTCCTGAGGTTTCCCATCTCCCAGATAACAAAAAACACCTCCACCATTTTCATTCTGCAGCATCAGTGCCTTAGTTTCCTTATTGAAAGATGTCATCGAAATGCTGATTACTTACTGTTTAATGTTGAAATCCAGAAAGGACTTGGACCAGAAAACAAATCTGCTTTGATCAGCGTCAGCTACCACACAGAGAGGAATGACCACCGTAGATCCCTCAGATAATTGGCTGGTACCACGTAAAGGTTGTTATTAGCTGGCTCAGATCCCTCTTGTGCCCAATTCCTACAATTTTGGCTTCATAACGCAATCAAAGCCTAATGCACAGACATGATAGATGTGTTTTTAGATTCTTTGTGACATATTCATCCCAGGATTTTATTATTTATTTTGTCTGTTGCAAATGAATCCATAAATCATCATGGAAACCATAGCACAGATGTTTCTGCAGAGACTGCCTGACAACCTTTTCTAAAAATCTTTAAACATTTCTCCATTATGAAGATAACCCAGTGCTGGGTGTTTATACATCTGTGGATACAGTGCAAACAGGAGCTGAAGCTGAAGCTCTGTAGATTATTTCAGAGAAGCTTGTGAAACAGATTTCAGGATCGTTTCATAGCTTCTTGTAATATTTCAGCTCATGCAGTTTGAAATGTGTTTTGGGAGGCAACAAAAGTGTAATTAAAGTCCATTCAACAAGTCTCTTCATTTAGAACAAAGTAAATTCAGCCTCCAGCCATTTTCTTCTAATAAAAAAACTGCATGGCAGTCAGTCAACAGTGAATGGATTTTCATTTCTTTCATTGATTCAATGCAGTTCCCCCATGAGACATGAAAACAATGAAAATCTAAAGTGATGGTTTAGGAAATGTGTCCCTGTTGTGTTCAACACAAAAGGAACTGTATAGACACCTCAGAACAACAGAACAACACAAACAGAAGCCTTTTCAAATAATTGAATATCACTGAACATAAAAGTTTTGAATCGTGTCTTCAGGACGGACAGGAGGGACAAAGACGCCTTTGCACTGTGATGTATTTTCCATAGGAGCTTTGAGGGCAGAATAACAACCAGCTTCTATTGTACAGAGCAGGACTGAAGGGACTGATGTTCACTCATTCGTCTTCAGAGCATGAAAGGCTTTTCTAATGTCACACAGAAAACAGCTGAGATTGGCTGGAGGATGACTGAGGGAGCCCAACGTCTGTCCGTGTTTTCACCTCATCAATAATTCATGACGATCGGGCAACGTGGACCGATGATGTATTATATATATATCTGACTTTAAAACTCGAGATGAAACTTTCAACCGTCACTCCCCAAAAGCTCCCCAACGCCTAAAATCTTCTCTAAACCAAGAATCTGTTTCATCTACTTACTGATGTGCAACAGCAAGGTCGTCAAAACCATCAAACTTTTGACATCATCCCAGAAGTACGCTTCATATAAAATAGCTCTATGAAAAGTTTCTGCAACATCACCAGTGTCCACCAAAACGAAAAACAAATCAATGCAACACTATGCAATGCAATAACCTCCCCAACACCAACATCATATCCAACTCCAAAGCTGAAGATGGGGTAAGGTCACGTACCAAAAGTCCAGATTTACGCAGCATCAGAAATCCATCAGGGAGCAGGAGAACCTGGAGGAATCACACAAACTCTACACAAAACGCACAACCTTGGTTCAGTGCTTATCACCACTCACTAAAAGTCCACTCGGCTCTTAAGCTCTACTCAACACTCGAAGGTCCTGATCGCCAAAACTGAAGTTTGGTCTAGACGGACTAAGAGTTAACACTGAACATCTCAAATGCATCAAAAAGTCGGTAACACAAAGTACAGTATCTAACAAAAAGAAAGCTACACAAACAGGTCCTCATCCCTGTAAGTGAAAGTTGTAGAGGTAGGAGTTAGGGAACATTAGGGATCAGTCCACAGTCCACAGACAGTTTGACTGGACGACTTGGGGAAAGTGAGCCTCAGCGATAATGACTGAATTGCACATGAATCATTACGGGGTTTCTGTGGGTGGGAATAAAAGCTCAGGCCTCAGGCTCATAAAGCTCTTTCACAAATCCATTTATCATAAACTTCTCAAACTGCAGCGTCATGGAAACCGAGCCACAGACTTTCTCCTCCCTCTCCGACAGCAACAGGAAGCAGCCGCACGGCGTTCAGAGGGAAAAACAAACAAACAAACAAACACAGAATCCAGTTGTTGTTGTTGTTGTGTAGGAAACAGACCTGAACCTGATGGGACTGGTTCTGCAGAGACTTGACCTCGATACGTTCCCTCACGATGAAGAGACGTCACGATATGAATCTTTAAAGAGGCTTCGGCCTCACGCTGATTGAAGAGCTAATCAAGCGAACTGACCCGTGTGGTCCCTCGCTCTCTCTTCTCTTTGTCCTCTCGCTTATCCCCTCGCTCTGCTTGGCTCCCATGTGGTCCGTCATCGTTCACGTTCAGCGCAAAAACACCGAATGAGTGACAGCGCTGGAACACATTAACATCATCAACAACATCAACATTAAAGGAACGCCGAGCTAGAAACAGAACAACCTGCTGGTTTCTGTCCATATTTGAGGTGATGACTGACAACAGATTTGCAGCGTTTCAATTGTTAATGCACAGTCCGCTCTGATTTAAATATTTATCTGCACTAGATTGAACTTTTCAATTAACAAGCCCCCTGATTAAAACCTGTGAAATCAATCATCTTTAAATTATTAACGAGGCTGTTGAACGTTGAGCTGAACCTGAAGCGGCGTGTTTTCTCCTCAGACGTTCAGAGAGACAGATGAGTCAGCAGAGCGGATTCACACAGTGTCACTGTGCTGAGATGAAGCGTTTCACAGCTGCTGCTGCAGCAGCAGGCGCAGGTTTATGTCACTGATCCACAGGAAGAGGATGAACGGATGAACATCGGTGTCTTTAATCAATCAAACGCTCTGATCAGCACCTTTGGTGTCTGTGAATTTTACGATATCGATGCTGAAACGGTGAGATAAGAGTGAGGTCATGAATCTCTCTCTCTCTCTCTCGCTCGCTCTCTTAATGTGTGTCATAGATCAGGTCGATAAACACCTGTATTACATCACCTTGGAGAGAAGATTGAGCTCCACAGCTGTGACATGGTCAATATCTGTCTCATTTATGTCCATTAAGGGACAGAGGAAGCGTGTGTGTGTGTGTGTGTGTGTGTGTGTGTGTGTGCTCTGAATGAGGATGGATGCATCAGCAGCTCAGTGTCGCTCTTTCTTTCCTCCATTGTCAGTGTTGGAGGGGAGATGGATGACCAGAGGAGGTGTGGGGGATGGGTGAGTGATCCACCAAGAGGAAGGAAAATGTGACGAAAAAAAAAAAACCTGGCTAAATGTCTTGAAGTATAAATGTTGATCTTCTACAAACAACGACAAAGAGGAAAAGAGTGGAAATGTTGATGCGAACCTACGACCTCCGCTGACCTTTGTTGATCAGATCAGAATTTCATTTCTTGAGTTCATCAAAGTTTAATTTTGTCGTGACTCTTTACAAAGAAAGGGAAAAAGAAAAGACCTTAACGGGGAGGAAAGAGACTTTGGACATCCTCCCTCCCTTCCTCTCTCTGGGTTTGTGTCTCCAGCTGGAGGTTAGGGTTGAGGTTTGAAGAGCTCAAGGGTAAAACAGACCCAGGAAACTTTTCTTCTTGGACCGAACATCCAGAAAGGATCCGCTCCGTCTGGCTCCTCGTGTCCTTGTGATGTAACGACGGTCGGCTCCCAGCTTTTGTTCAGTTTTCACGTCTTTATTTTTAGACTCTCATCAGCTTCACGTCACAACAGGTCGGCTCGAACAAAAGTAGCTGCAGTGTTCACACTCTGAAATGGATTTCATTCCTCCTTCAGTCCGACTTGTTCTCGTGTTTCCACGTCCAGCTCTTAGTGCTTTGTGTCTTCGCTCGACATCTCTGAATACCTGCTCACACAGAAGTGATATTTACTGTATCTCCACAAAGCAAAGAGGCGGAGCTGGACCAGGATATTAACCTTCAGAGAGTCAGAGCGAGACGAGCCGAGTAGAGCCGACTGCTGAGGTGAAGAACTGCAGGTAAACACATGTTTCAGTGGATTATATAACTCTGCTCATTGTGTTTCTGTTGTTCACAACGAGCAGTGTCATTTCACCGGACAATAAAAACCACAGGAAGCCGAGAGAACAGGTCTGCTCCATCACACTCTGTGAGAAAAAACACCTCTTTTCTTTTCTGATTCTCTCAGTGAGGCTGAAGGGAACAAACACAGCATCAGACCGACAAGAACACGGACAGACGTCAGATCAATAATCGCTTTCTCCATCAGATGATGGATGTCAGATCACAGGGCTGATGACATCCACAGACACACTCCACAGTGAAATCCAATCCAACGCCAGCATGACATCATGAGCCAGACGACCTCTGCTGACCTTCACAGCGTCCGTCAGCAGCCCACGCTGGGTCAGACGTCAACAACACTTAACGTCCGTCCCACATCAGAGTGGTTTACGCTGCTGTGCTGCTCCTGCTCGGGAGCTCGCTGTGATATTTAACAGGAGCTGAGAGACAACACTGAACTTCACTGGAACCTCTGGACGTTGTTCCTCTTCTTACTTTCCTTCATAGTAGAAGAAGAAGAAGAAGAAGAAGAAGAAGAAGATGAAGAAGATGAAGATGAAGATGAAGAAGAAGAAGAAGAAGAAGAAGAAGAAGAAGAAGAAGAAGAAGAAGATGAAGAAGAAGAAGAAGAAGAAGAAGAAGAAGAAGAAGATGAAGATGAAGAAGAAGAAGAAGAAGAAGAAGAAGAAGAAGAAGAAGAAGAAGAAGAAGAAGAAGATGATGAAGAAGAAGAAGAAGAAGAAGAAGATGAAGAAGAAGAAGAAGAAGAAGAAGAAGAAGAAGAAGAAGATGAAGAAGAAGAAGAAGAAGAAAAAGAAAAAGAAGACGAAGAAGAAGAGGGGTTAATGCTGCCTGCGACTGTTCGGCATGATCATCATTATTGAACTCAATTAGAAATGAACAGAAGCTGAATGCTGGTCGAGACCTCCCACCCTGTCC
>OMNW01032776.1:0-13653 GCA_900303245.1 Selene dorsalis
ACCGGGACCCGAACCGGGATCGGAACCGGAACCGGGATCGGTATCGGGACCGGTATCGGAATCGGAACCGGGACCCGAACCGGGATCGGTATCGGGACCGGTATCGGGACCGGTATCGGAACCGGAACCGGAACCGGGACCAGATCCGGGATCCAGACAGGGACCAGAACAGGGACCAGGAACTGATATGTTCCGACGCTTCCGACGACATCTGCTATATTTGACTTAACATGGCTTTGAACTCTGGCTAATTTCCTTTCAAAGACTTGAAAAGTGACATAAGTCAAATAGTCTAGCTACACACTAATCCAAAATGGCGCCCATGAAAAAGTCCTCACTTCACTAGTCGTGTGTTTTAATGCTGATTGTTTCACTTTGTTTCTTAAAGAATCTGAGGTGGGACATTGAATCAGGGTCATCTAGTGGGGAAAGTTACAAGTACTTCTCTCTAAGTGTAGCAGAAAGGGTGGTCCTCACTCCATCTGCACACTTACCTGGAGCTCACTATGATTCCCATACAGGAATGTGTGTGTGTGTGTGTGTGTGTGTGTGTGTGTGTGTGTGTGTGTGTGTGTGTGTGTGTGTGTGTGTGTGAATCCACTTAAGTATTTCTGTATAGTAGCAGTACAGTGTGAATAGCTGACCTTGTGACCTTGCACCTTCTGCAGCTCGTCATCATATATACATCTATATGAATGCATTCACTTTGTTTGTCCTTGCAGGTTTATCTTATCAGTCTTCCTGTGCACTCTATAAAACAAACACAACCATCTATTAACGTGAACTGTAGAAACCTCTCACCTTCGAGGGAACATTCAGCGAGTATACAGTCAAACAGGCGTCAGTCAGAGATGTTTATGGTTTGTCTGCCCACCAGCTAAATGGTTAGTTAACCCCTTCAGTCCTGAGTCAGCATTCTCACAGAATGAATTATATCTTGTAAGTAATCCCACGGTCGGACAAGACTGTTGAAACTTTTTGAAGAAAGTTTATGTAAAAAGTGAAATGTTGTATCACTGAACCACACAGTGAATGGTAAATGTTATTTTGGTCTGATTTTTCCATCTTATGTGGTCATGAATTATCATGGCTCCAAGTGATTTTTACAACACATAACACACATAACTAACACATTCAGACACACATTGTTTGATCGAGTAAGGTAATTTCATCATGTTAGAGAGTTGGTGAAACAGTGACGAGAACCTGCTCCATGTGTCAGCAGCTTCCAAATAACATGTTGAACAGCAAAATGCTGCAGCCCAAGTTGAGACAATTCAAGTCCTCTATTATACCACAGCTCCTGTTGAAGGCAAATTAATTCCCTGCAAGGCCTGGGTAACACAGTGATTGCCAACTTTTTTCTTTTTAAAAAAAAGGACTATCTGTGTCTGCACCATCTCACCCTGCACCACTAGCTGAAAGTGTTAGTCTTGAGTGTGCACTTCAACCAGAAAGTGATTTCTTGCCTCTAAACCTCTCAGACTGAATTAGATGAGATGAGGTAAAATTATTTCATATTTTGTGGCAAAAGAAGCAAAGTTTACCGAAAAGTCACAAAAAGACAGTTTGAATTTGCAGAGTTCTTTCCTGCTCCATTAATCATGTGACATTAAAGTTTAATCTCTGAGAAAGAAAATGTTTGTTACTTTTTCATCAAATTTAAAAAAAAAAATCAAAACGAGATTGTTTTTTGTCGGTGACAATTATCGGTGAGATTTTCATCATGCATTTAGATTAATTAGCACTGTGAGACCTCAGCCATTTTTGTCGTGTACAACACCTTTAATCCTTCTAATAAAGTGCTAGCGGCGGAAAAATGATTGTTGACTTAAACTCCATCATAGGAATCACATTATTTTCACCATGCTCAGCGCAGGTAAACTGCTGCTCTTCTCATCAAACAGTGTTCCTGTGCTTAGTGTGGGTGATGCATATAGAACTGCACAAAGGTATAAAATATGTAACGTACATTTTCAATGGTAATCAGTTGAGATTCAACAGGGTAAAAAAAAAAAACAAACCTCAAGCAAAACATGAACGCAAAGCCAGTTTACTTTTACAGTAATCCTCTGATTTCAAACACTAAAAACCTCAGAACTGCCAAAAGCAGCTTCTGTCCATCCTTCTTGTTTTCTCAGATCTGCTGTAAACAAATACATCAGCTCTGAAAAATCAGCTCAGGAAAACCAGAGGAGCTCACACACACACGCACACACTCTCACACACACACACAGGCGGACAGACCAGTGGAGAGTGAAGTAAAGGAGGCCTGGATGGGTGCTTAAGAGCTCTCATACATCATCTCATTACGTCTGCTGAATGCGTGTGTGTACATTTTCTGCATCTCGCCTTGTGTGTTTCTCCGATTTGTTTCTGCACGTCGTCTTGTGCACGGACTTGTGTCCCTGCACGTGTGGTGCGTGAGATGTGGGCAGACAGATGCTATTATTTGCATGTAAATGTTTCTTCTGCTGAATTTACAGCTGCCATCCATCACCACAGATTTCCACTGTCCTCAGACAGGCAAACGCAGGTCTAACTCTGCGTGCTGCTACAGAGTAACACCGGTTTATGCACCGGTGGACTGACATCAGGATGAATGGTATCAGAGTCTCATATCTGGTCTCTCTCTGTGTCAGCGTGGAGCACTGAGCACAAAAAGTTGACTGGATGAATGAAAGGGAGTACAGACACAGTTCAATCCACAACTGTTGATAACATAATACAGAACAGCTGAGTGCAGGGGGCTTCACTGACCGAGGCTGCGTCACGATGATATCGGGCAAACTGAACTTCTGAGGATGGATACTTCACATTTTAGGGTCAAGGAGCAGAGCAGCTGCAGTTTGATGGGTAAAAAATCTGTCGTTTTCCAGTGTGTTTCATATACAGGCTTGTGTTTTAGTGAAGAGTTAGGCCACAACAAAGGCTTCACTGCTCCTTGTTGACACTGATTCTACAACTCTTAATTCTCTGAGTAGATATGGTGTTTGGTGTTGCACTAGGTGTCCAACTTGGTTGAGGTCTGGTCCTCAGGCCAGGTGAATGGGGTGATTGTAAACCTCGATGAGTCCTCTCCCCTATTAACTATTGACATTGACAGACAACATATTAACAACAAAACTAAATCCAACCACATCCTCTAACAAGACTGTGTAAAAACCTGATACAGCTAGAATAATCTCTCTCTCATCATGTTGATTTCTGAACAGTTTTTTATTTTTTATTTTTCGTATGACTAAGTGTAAATCCTCAAGTCCATCATCTGAAATACTTACAAAGTAACTTGGAAGACAAGACACAATGTGCAAATGTTGTAAGTTGTCCTGTCTTTATCTTTAAAACAACATTTGAGGGTGGTGGGGTCAGGGGTGGGGATTATATAACCATGCCATGAGAGACAGGGTCTGATACATTTGTGCAATAGAAGAACATTCATCAGCTGGGAAGCACTCAGAGAGCTTTGGTTTTTGAAGAATACCTACACACCGGTGAGGACTATTAGGGGTTTCTATCAGAGTAAATTCAGAAGAATGTACAGTAGGATTAAGAGTCATTACCACTGCAGCTTGGACATTTTAATCCATCATGTAGTGGTGGAGCCACGTATAGGCAAGATGACATTTAACAGGATTGCTTATAGTTCTTTGAGCAGCCGTCTGTGTGCAGTGCACTCAAGACTGAAAAACTAGAGGCTCTCACTGGATGTGGTTGGATGTGGTTGGATGTGGCTGGATGTGGCTGGATGTGGCTGGATGTGGTTGGATGTGGCTGGATGTGGCTGGATGTGGCTGGATGTGGTTAGATGTGGGTGATCTGTGCTGTCTGATGCTCCAAATGTTGTGACAATGGCCAAACCTGTTGAATAAGTAGTTTTCAGAGTATCTATTAATCCATGGCCTACAGTGATAAGCCGGGGATAATACGTCTACGCCTCAGAGTTCAGGAGCTACGTGCTTTGTAATTTGGACACCTGCCGCTATTGAATCTGGAGATGTACCAAAAACGAATCAGTTCTTCCTTGGCCCAACTTTCCACCAAATGTCAGTGAAATCTGTTGACGGTTTTGTATATATATATATTTTTAGTAAATACTCTGTTAACTAGCAGAGAGACAAATAAACACCAAATATAAGCATCTGTTTAGTATTTCAGTTTATTTCTGCCTGATGATAGCTCTGTCAATGTTTATCTGTCACTGCTACTTAGCTGTTCCCCGCACACAGCACAAGAGAAGGGAAAATGTGTCACTAAGATTTGTTCAAGCATAGATTTTCTGTTTGAAGCTTGGAACACATCACACGATTTTAAAGCACAATTATAACCAGTTTGGGCCATGACAAGTGGCTTTTTTCAACATTGTGGAAAGTCTGTGGCTGGTCTGTAGAAAATAGGGCAGGTCACCTTGGTGAGTCAACATACATTATCATCAGACTGAGTGTGGGGCTTTTTAAATCCCGACCTTCCACTTGACCCTTGAACTGCAGCTTGGGAGGCAGTGCAGATGATTTTAAACATGTCTGACTTTTTAGGAGCGAGACTGGTTCAAATCTGAATTAAAGTCATCAGTCTAACAATGTGTTCTGCTTGTCTACGTCTGTACTGTCTATGATCTGTAAAATATCAGTCATGTAACTGAGCCTTTGAGCAGTCAGTCAGGCTTTTAAGAGTTTTTCTTTTACATTGTCAGACATACTATACTGCATGTGCCGCATGGAGGGGCCCTCGAAATCCTTCTTCTCACAGCGAGAGAAAGGTGCACTTGAAGATACCAACATATAGAATCAGTTTTTGTATTTTTCCGTCACATCATTGTGTATTTAGTGACTTTACTCTGATCATCCACTTTGATCCAGAGGGAGAAGTTGACAGACAGACAACAGTTGGTTATATGTGTACGTCTTTCTTTTTGTGTGTGTGTTTTGCTCTCATATTTTTGTCTAAACAGCTTGGCTGCAAGAGGCTTTCCCTTTTCAGCTTTTCAGCACACACACACGCACCACGCACGCAGACACACACACACATTCAGATGCAGAGATGTAATATGTAGTGACATATCTGAGTGGAGCTCAGAGACAGAGTGAGTGAAGCGGGGAATGTCTTTAATGTAACACCTACTCATCTACATCAGAAACAAACAAGTCAAAGACAACACCTCTTCAGACAGGCTTGCACACTGACACACACACATGCACACACAGAGAATGAAAAAACTCTACTGCAAATGGAAAACACTTCATATTCAGCCATGTTCTCATATGCTGGTAGCAAATACTAATCAAGAATAGACATGGAGGCAATTTGCATGCATCATTGTGAATAAACCTGAATAAAATATAATGCGACCTTCCCTGAATTGGTAATTAGTGGAACACCACAAGCAGATGCTGACATAAATCTAGAGAACATGCTAACACAATATCTTACCCATCACCTTTAGATTAAAAACTAATTAAAACTCTAATAGCTTTGTGCATTGGTGGTGCACTTGTTGTCACAAACACAAAGGTCCAGAAACTTTTACTCTCAAATGTCATTTGCTGCCTCTGACGATTAGAAAATCTTCTTATTGATTGTTTGGCATTGTACCTGTTCTGTCGGGTTACTCTCTGGTGATTTGGGATCATTACTGAAGCAGTGTTGTGACTGCAGAGTGGCACTCTGGGTCGAATGAGCTGTTGTGCAGACTGAATGGAGACACTGCCATCAGCGGAGAGTCGATGAGATGACACTGGCTATGAAGACACTGTCAGTGATGAGAACAGGTTGCTAGGGACTTTATTTCCTCTCCAGACTTGTTTCTCTCTCAACTTTAGCTCACTGTGTTTCAGTAATAAATACTTTATTTCGGCTGAGCAGGTCTTTGTATCTCAAGCTGACGGGCTACCTATTGGGTCATCATACTGTTGACTGCTAAGATGTTTAAATGGATTCATCTTATATTGTAAAGACGGCCCAGTCCGTTTTCCTGCATCATTGAGGGGGGTTAATCCTGAGTACGTCTGATCTTTGTCTAATATTCAGTGAAGTTATTGTACTGTATGCACATTTCGAGTGTATTTTATGTGTGCAGCATCCATAAATTCAGATAATATCAAAATAGACAGGCTTCAATCTTAAAGACTTTCTAGGCGTCCATTCACTGCCCCACTCTTCCTCTTCCCACTGCTTCCTATCAGGGTAATAAATGTTTGGGATTCTCTGCAGAAATGCAGCAGCCTACAAATTTAAATAAAAGAACATGCTTCATATAGATCATGATTTATGTACTTATATCTGTTTTCATTACATTTCACTTGGCTTTTATTTGAGTGGATTTCCACCATCAAGACATTTTAATTGACGATTACAAAATAATAATTGCAGTTAAAGATTTAGTTGTCATTTTCCAATCATTTTATGCCTCTTGTAGTATAAAACAGTATAAACATAGTTTAATTATACACATATACCTTATGATGAAGAAGAAGAAGAAGAGCCATTTATTGACTTTGCAACTGAATCCATCCTAATGTCAATAGATGCTCATTGAAATGCTGTTATTGAATATTAGAAATTAAGCGCCTCGAGATAAATAGATAAACAGTAAACATCAAATGGTGGAAAATGACGAGGAAATAGTGGTGGAAATATGACATTTCTTATTTCTTATTATTTTCATCCAGCTGTTTTTATACAGACGAATGGAAATCATTTGAACGATTATGCAAAATAATTGCAGTCGGCTCAAATAATTGCAATCAGACAATTATGTAATGACTGTGACAGGCCTTTCTACGGTGCCGGTGTTTGAACCAGATTACTCAGTTTAAATAAACGCTGCAAACAGCTGTAGCCTTTCTACTGTTACTGTTTTACAGGAACAGGTGCGTTTTTCATCCTTACCTTCTGTGAGTCTGGATGGATTCACGAAAGCCAAAAATCAATGTTTATAAGAGTTCTGTTGACAGAGAAAGCAAATATCCAATCCGACAGTCAGCTTCCCTGGTATGAAAGCTAAACACAGATACTTTTCTACTGGAGACACATAGTTAACAACTGGGTTTAAATGTTTCACAAAACCATCACATTTTGTTTATATTTACATTTTACACACTGTACCTTTTTTTTTTCTTTCTGGAAATGGTGTTGTATTAAAACAAACAATGTCCAACATTGCTTTGAAACTTAGATTCAATAAGTTTCACTCAACTATTTCTATCCCGAGTTGATCCCTACCTAACAGTCCAAGTCTGAGCCCAGTCATTAAAAAAGGCCTTTAAGAATATTGTTCCCATTCAGCAAACATCCTCGTTTTACCCGGGCAAACAAATGGCTCCTGTTGGAGCATCTGTTCCCTCTATCTCATAATGAAACAGCCTTTCAAACATGGCACTGGAGCGGTCTGGTGTTCTTTACGTGACCTCTTTAGAAGGTCCAGTTGATACAGAACAGAGCAGAAAAACCACAAAAGTAAGTTGATTGAAATTATCTCTCAGAGGTTTCTCTAAACTCTTTGAATCAGCAAAAGATGGAGAAAGGCCAGGCCCCACTTGAAAGCTATGCCAGATGGGTGGTTCGACAACACTAAGGCCGTGTGTGTCTGCTGTCAAATTCAGTTTAGTTTTCACTGGAGTTCATCCAGCAGCAATCTACCACTCATCAGAGTTTGTTGGAAAATGATGAACACACCAACCTTCAGCAAATTAACAGTAACAATTGGTAAATGGATAGCTTCAGTTTAAAGGCCAACTTTCAGAATGAAGGACAAAGGTCTGCAAGACATCACACTTTTAAACGCTTGGTAATTGGAGATAACTCAGAAATAATAGCTACCTCAGGTTAAAGACCATTAAATCAATGAGAAGTGGAATTGAAGAGGCGGACAGAGACGCCATGCTGAGGTGACACTGTGAATGCGACAAAGAAGTACAACCGTGAAAATGAAGTAAGCACACTCTGCACAGATGCTCTGTAGTTTCAGTGGCGAGACAACTGCCATTGCAAAACACTTACATCCACCACATACAGCATTTGGTGCTCTGTCACAGTGTCTCTGCTGAAAAGGGCTCTTGACTGTGCACTCTCTAAGTGGACTGTGCACTCTCTAAGTGCACAGTCCACCAAATACTGTCGAACCGGAGAAACGGCACGTTGCACACAGGCACTCGGAGAGGAACTGCTGAGTAGTCGGAGGAGTTTGAGCGTCTGCACTAAAAGATCATTAGCCTTCCGGAGAAGTGTCGCCATGCCAACCACTGATTTTGAAACAATTGCTGGAGCACTGCAGGTAGGTGTCACCTTCTCCCTTTTCCCTTTTGTCGCTATCTCTCTTTCTCTGGCTCCCAACACAGGTCAACCTCATTATTTTTATAGACCTAGTCAGTGCTGATAGGCTACACAGTGATGCTGTATACTAATATACACCAACTGGTGCCATTATAGCTTTTTAACTCAAGCATTGTTAGCTGTCTTAATTGACTGGGCCTCTTCTTTTTAGTGGATTATATCTGTGAAGCACTTGGAGTTGCATTAACCCATACCGTATAAGAAGTGCATTACAAATACAGTTTGATTGAATGAAAGCTTTCAATTGAAATAAAGGCCGGCTATAGTTGAGTGTGACGGCCTCTATTCAGTCCTCATGTTTGATGTTCAGTTATTCTTTTTGTGTATGAGTGAAATAAATGTGAAGAAGTCATTCACAATATAACGGATATTGAACTGTTTTCTGCAGATACTTTACTGAAGTCCTTGGAGGAGGAGACATGTTTGGAAAGCACCAAGAGAGAGAGAGTTCAGAGCCCACATCCTCAGGTTTTAAGCAGACCTTCACCATGGATATGGTGGGCAAAATAAGCAGAGTACACAGCTGAAAATTTCCAGACCACTTCCCACAACAGGGTTTAAGGACCTCAAGTGTCTGCACAGAGCTGAGAGGGCTCGGGCGTGGGCAATGATTCCTGGCATCCTTAAGGAAGAGATGTTTGCTCAGCAACCAGTGCAAACACAAAGGTCTGAGACTCCCCAGAAGAAGGCAGCCCTCTTAGTTGCTTCATAGTCTGAATCTAATGAAGAGTAAGACTGAATTGAGAGAAGTCTGGAGCACAACAAAGCAGAGCCTGTCGTCAGTGTGGAGGATTGTCCCCCTACAGCGGTGGTCCAAATATGTGGGGGAGCACAACAAGCCAGCGTGCTTTGCTCACGAATACTTGGCAACACCTGCCACACGAGTGTGCCTTGAGAGAGCCTTGTTTTCCCTCTCTGGTCATGTTGTGCAGGGGGAGCGAGCTGCCTTGTCATCTGGAAATGTGACCAGACTTGTGTGTCTAAGCAAATGGCTTGGTTCAACAAAATAGAAATGGTGTGAAATTGTGTTCATTCAAAACAGTCCAAAAGGCCAATCTGCCGTTACTGTTGAGAAATTAACTCGTCTAGCTTGACAAAAACAGCTTGATTTTGATTTGTTCCATCAACAAAAATCCTGTTTTTGGAGCAGGTCTCGGTGTGAATGTTGAAATGAGATATATTGACATCATTTAGCAATGCATGGGTACTCTAATGTGAGATTACTTCTCTGAAATGTGTGTTACGTTGTCATTTGCTTGTAATTTTACAATGTGAGCCCAGTTTTGAGATTTCTGTCTTTAATATTGCACATCCCTGGTGTGTGAGTGAATAAAAGTCCCACTCAACAAAGCTTTATTGAATCTTCTTTTGTTCCACTTACCACAACCTGTTAAGTCCAATTGTATGAAGCGCATTGTATCCACACTTATTTCAGTTTTTTTTCTGTATTTCTAAAACATTAAATTCCATTTGTTGAATCAAATTTATTGAATCACGCACTATTTTGGCAAAGCCGTAGACAATTTCCCTCTTGTTAGATACAAACTGCAGATCTCATTCCCACTTTTTACAAAACTCTGAACACATTTCCATCCACTAACACACACCGTGCACTGCGAGGCTCCTTGTAATGTGTAAGAGCAGAAGAAGTTAAACACAAGGACAGCACAGATGTTTTAGTTCACAAACTAAATGACCGAAGACTGTTCACAGCTTTTTGCTAATGATGTGATGAAATGTGGTGAATCTAAGCTCAGAGTGCGCAGGTTGTCAAAGGTCGGAGTTCAAAAGAAACAGTGGAAAAGCAAAAACAAGACCGAGAACGGTGATTTCAGATGGAACGTGAGCAGCTCTTAACAGACGATGGTCCCATTGCACAAAGCATTTTTTTTTTTCAAAATTGCTAAAACATTTTCTTGAAACCTTTGATGCTTTTCTCAGAACTGTAAACCCTTTGTCCTGCTTCTCTCACTTTCATTCCATAACCAAGAACCTGGGTTCAGCTGCACAAAGGAACCTCGGGGGGGTTTTCTATGACACTTCAGGGTTACATTTCTCCGCAGCTGAGACAGTTATTTAAAGTTGTTGCACAGTGAAGGGAAAACATTTTCAGCAATGAATGAGACTTTGCAGTGATAAAATCCTACAGTTTCTTTAAAGATCGTTTGTTCTTTCGTTGGGGTAAAAAAGTTGATTAATTGTGATTAAATAGTTTTAATTGCTTGACAGTCCTAATGTAAATCTTCGTATGCAAATTGGGGAAGGTGTGTGTGCATTTGTGCATCCCTGCATGTGTGTGTGTGTGTGTGTGTGTAATGGGTGATTCTGACCAGTTTCGACGACAAAACAACTGCATCGGACGGCTGAACAAACCCATTACTCTGGCTCAGTGCTTCTGACACACACACACACACACACACACACACACTCAAGACTCAACAGTGACCCCCAGTGACTTCAGAGTACCACATGACCTGCTACACACTCTGTGAGAACGGGCAGAGAATGAAAGAAGTGCTGGAGTGGAATAAAAGAAAAAAAAAGACACGTAGAGTCAGAGGAGCACTGGAGGAAATCTGACTTAGAGAGTGAGTGTGTGTACGTGTGTGTATGTGTGTGTGTTCATTCATTAGTTCTCTCTATATGTTGTCAGCCGAGGGGTGTAATAGAATATTTACAGTCTGTTTTTCGACGCACAAACACACCATCTTGTGTCCGTACCCACTCTCTGACGCACCTTTTAAAAAGCTCTTCTAGGGTTAAGATGTGGTTTTGGGGTTCAGGTCAGAATTAGGTCGAGGTCGGGTCAGCGTCGGGGTTGGGCGCTCAGTTGCCATGGTTACTGTGAGGATTAGGGGCTGGCGAATGCTTTGTCCACGAGTGTCCCCACAAAGATAGCTGTACAAACATGCGAGTTTGTGTCTGTGTGTGCATCCGAGTTTGTTGGGAAGGTGTGGGCATTAAATTGAGCGATGGAGTGCTCTCATTGATTTCCACAGTAAAGAAAAAGTAATCTTCTCTGGGCTGGGCTCAGTGTGCTCGTATGTGTGTGTGTACGTGTGTGTGTGTGCTGTATTGGTGATTGAAACAGTGGTCAGAGAGGAGTATTAAAGATTTTATAGGCTCTTCTCATAGATATATCACTCCAAAATCAGTTGATAGCAGATTATAATTGCAGCAATAAAACAGGAGCACTGCCTGTACAGTCCAAACAGAAGCCCTGCTGAGCTTTGCATGCTTTTATTTGCGGGGATGCGGAAGGGTTCAGGTCAGGTTTGCTTGTATGGCTCTAAATTGCTTTCCAGTGAACTGGTACATGACATTTTTCAACCTGAAGAAAGGAGAAATACACCATTTTTCTCAGAGAGCAAGTTGTATGGGCGAGTTAGGTGTCAGTGGTTTAGGAGATTTATAATGCACTGTCTGAGAGATTAAGGGAGCTTTCAATATGATAAGAAGTATGAAAACACTTTTTTTTTTCGTAAATTATTAACACTTGCACCATCCTCACTTTGCCCCTCACAAACACAGAGGAGGTGTTGTGGGTATTTCTGTGTCACAGTGTAAACACTATAATTGTGGTCCATTTCTGTAACGGCCTATATCTGACCTCTCCTCCCTCGTAAACCTTTGTCCTTTAGCACATTACAGTAGCAGACGCACTGAGAGATAAATCAAGCCTCCATTTTATTTTTTTCCATTAATACTGGTCACTTCCAGACACACACAGATGACCTTAGTGATGAAACATAACCAAGGTTAATTCGATATAATTTGTTTGAAACATGATTTATCTCTTCGCCAATAGTACAGACAGACACACTGTCTGGAGATGTGTATCTTATTGATTTAACAGCATATTGTTTTTTTTATATAATGAATCATGCATCAGAAAACAGACACACAGAAACAGACAAATCCCCTTAAGATGGATAGCAGAGATGTGTAAAGTGGTAAATGGTCTGTATGTGTATGTTGACTTAGGCATGTGTGATGCACACTGCCACTGAGATAAGGAGCTTTTTTTTTATCAGGAGGAAAAACATATCAAGATAAAAACTTAAACAAAGACAGATGTGCAATTATTATTAAAGAGGAACTATGCAACATCTTTACCTTAATTAAACAGCTTCAGAGTAACAGTGATGTTTAAATGACTTGTTAGGTGGAGAATGGAGGCTTTCTGCCCTCCACCTAGTGTCTCTTCGCCAAAAACCAACCTCGCAACATCAGTGCCTCCGACCCGGGGTCCCAGCTCTTGTCTTAGAGATAAGACGACACAAATGCACAAATGTACACATTGTAGAACTTACGATATATAAAATGTTATCCATCGCACCGTGGATTGGCTTCTCGCTGGCTTTGTGTAAAACAAATGCACATGGCCGGGAGGAGGCCTAACCCTAACTCTTATAGATGGATATAAGGGCACTTAAAGTCATCAGTGATGCACAGTATTTGTCAACAATTATAATTCAATTTGAAAATCACTCAATATGTCACCAGAGACAAAGGAATCATGGCTGGGAGATAAAACAATCTCAGCTAAAGCTAAAGGGAAGAATTACAATATAGAGGGAGAAAATATGGTTAAAATGGAGCCGATGGCAAATAAAGTGATGGTGAGTGTGTGGAGCGGTTCATGAGATGAGTCTGGTCCGGTCAGTTCACCCGTCTCCGGTCGTTATGTGTTTGAAGCCTCGCACCGCAGACCCTGCGAAATATGTTTTTAATTAGTGTCGGAGGCGGAGGATTCAGTGTCCAGTAGAGCAGCAGGTCAGCTGTAGAGGAGACAGAGCATCCTCCAGCATCCTCTGTCTGCTGTGAGGAGCAGTGTGGAGTCAGAGCCACCTGATGATAGGACGGTAAGAAAGAGGAGGAAACTCCCACTGTGGAAACACTGAGCTGCTCTTGTTGTTTATTCTGCAGTAACACGTCTCATATGTTGGCTCATCTACGGCGTGAAGAACATGGACTAAGTCTCCTGTAGATGCAGGGTAACTGTGTGTGTCTGTGTGTGTGTCAGTGGTGCACACACACACACAGACACACACACACTCTGTCAGAGCGGTAAAGTGAAACAATAACCTGCAGATCACCTGAGCTGACGTGAGCTCCGCTCGTAGTTACAGTTCAATTCAGTTCAGAGTAAAAAGCTAAATATTCATCACCAACCTGTTCAACCTACAGAAAGGTGAACACTTAACTTTGAGACTGTAGTGACTGTGTGAGTGACTCTCGGGCTACCAGAGCCACAGCGCTGGAGCAGGACAGAGGTTAGCATGTGGCTATCTGGCAACCTCGCGTCTGGGGGCGAGGGGG
>OMNW01032777.1:0-20522 GCA_900303245.1 Selene dorsalis
GAAGTAAATTATCAAAACTGTGTTTGAAAGTGAATGAAGGGTGACTCGCTCTCTCTCTCCCTTTCTCTCGCTCTCTCTCCCCTTCCCGCTTTGACATCTCAGTTTTTTTTTTTCTTACTTGCCACCGTTTCTGGGCTAGGTGATAACTGCCGGTAATAGGATTAACATTGATTTCTTTTTGCAAGAACAGAGATGTGCCAGTTCCAGCTATTTATTGAACTGCCAGCTTTGAACTATGAAAACTGACTGCAGGAAAAGACCTAATGCAGCATTTTAAAGAAAAGAAAAGCCTCTGTGCAATTCTTTCTCCCTCTCTCTCTCTCTTTTTTTTTTGTTATTTCTTCTTCCTCTGTCTTCTCCTTCTTTTTGTTGTTGCGGGATAAAAGAGAAAATCGGGTGCCTCTGTTCTAAGCTCTGGTAATGACTTTATTTATTTACTTTGTTGTTGCTTTTTTTTTTTTTTAAACCTCACTAGTCAATACTGTTATGATTTGATCTGTAATTTTCTAAGTGTGTTTGACTTCTTTTTCACCTTGAAATAAAGATCCATACATGCATTTCATTTTGTTGTGGGGGTAGTGTACATTTCTAGTAAACACAGTAAAGACAAAAATGTAGTTGCCAACAACAGGTCATGTGTTTACAAATAGAAACGGGTTTTGTTAATATCTGAGTGGATAAATAACAGGGTTGGGCGGAAGTACATGATACTGTTCCTTCTGAATGATGTATTTATTTTTAATGACCTTTATTAAGATAAATCACTGATCCTGTGAATTTTTACTACTTGAGTGTGATTCTCTTCATTATGTCTGAATGGGTTCAATGATTATTGAGCTGTGACTATTGATGACACTACTTAAGCAGTAGTGGCTGTTCTCCAATTAGTGACACGAGCAGTGGCTGTGTTGTTATGCTGTTGCTGGTGGAGTTGAACCTCTCCTCACTGTAACTGTGCAGCTCATGAACACATGCATGGAGTGACTGTGTCATTTCACACTTTGGAGATGGTGTGCGGTGCTAGATGAGAGTAAATGTTCAGGCTGCGGAGTAAAAATATAAAGTTGATGAATTTGTCACCTTTGAGTATATGAACTAATAATCCAGATCACTGTGGAAAAATGGGAAATAATCAGATGGAAAAACCTGGAACTGTAGCCAATCAGTGTTCTGATGAACCAGTTAATTGTTTTATCCATTAAAGGAAATAATGAAAGAGAACAAGAAGAATCCACAGTATCATCATCAAAGTAGTTTGTTTTATCCACCCAACAGAATGAAGCCTATCAAAATTGTAGTTATAATGATATAAAACATTTACATTGATACAAAGATATTTTTTGCCATTAGTATTTGGAAAAAAAAAATCACAGAATCAATTACTAAAATAGCTGAAAATTATCTGTCATCATACAAATCAAAATAGCTGCAGATGGATTTTGTCACACACTTATCAGTTCATAAAGGGAAAGGTTGGGCACAATCAGAACTACAGATTTTTTTTTAGCTTTAAATGAATTCTTTTGAATAAAATACCTTGAAATACTTGATTGTATCAGATCACTCCAATGCTAAGATTAGTAATATATATGTAGATATATATGGCTCAGATCATTGATGTTGCACTATGACAATCATGGTAAATTCAGGAGAACAGGGGGCCACAATAAAGCAATAAAAATAATAATCATTTGAAAAATAGTTTCTATCAAAATTGTCTTCTTTGCATATGTGGACTTGAGGAGAGGATGTGCTAATGCAGAGTACATGAAAGAGACTGAGTGAGGTATGTGCAGTGTAGTGTTGTGCTGTGTTGTGCATGACAGCAGCACCCCCACACACATCTCTTACTATCAGCTCAGCTGAAACAAGAAACAACTACCACTGTCACTACAAATACACCCCCCATCCAAAGCAGACGCCTGTCAGCCAGCTAATGTCCCCTGACAAAACATGCTGTGAATTAGAATAGCCACAAAAAGTGTGTGTGTGAGAGAGAGGTGGTGAGAGGGGAGGGGAATGGAGAGAGTGAGGGAAAGAACTCATCTGTGTCACAGCCTATCCCCTCGGGCAATCAAGGGAGAAAAAAAAAACACAGTCATTAGCAACTGGTGGTGCTTGCTCCAGCAAATCGCCGTTTGAGTGAAGATTTATGCAGACTCCTGACTGGAAATGATTTATTTATTTTAGCAGAGGCTGTGAGATCATTAACCTCCGCTGCGTCTCTGGGGAACGACATCTGCGGCCCCCCACACTGCTCAGACAAAAGGCTCCACGCGTCCCCTGGCTTCACGGCTCAGGAGGAGGAGGAGGAGGCGGAGGAGTAGGAGGAGGAGGAGGAGGCCCCCGGATGAGGGGCTTGTCTATGGAGCCAGAGGGAAACAAGGCCTCTGGTGTACAAACTGGATCTTTTAGCAATGATCGGGCTCACTTGTTGACATTTCTATGACAAATGAGGACAGTCCTCAGTGTTTAATTTGATATTACATGTTACATGTAACTTATGTTTACATACGTTTACATACACAGCACATACATAGGAAAAGTCAACTCATGGGCCATGTATAAAGTTACAACAACCACACATGCTGAACACTTGAACTAAAATTCAAATGAACTGCTAAGTGTGTAGTTTTTTACAATTACAGAGGAATGTTTCTTTTTCTTTATGTCTGTTTGAGGACAGTGCTCTCCAATAAATTTGGTTCAGACTGAAAATATTGATACTGTGATTTCATTGGTGCAATGTGTGTGTGGTCACACACTGAAAATAGTTTGTAATATCACTTCAATTCCCATCACCTCAGGAGGCCGACGTGCTGTCTGTTATTTCACTGTTAACTTCTCGCAGCTCCATGCCTTAGCTGCTCAATGTCATGATTCAAATCACAGTGTTAAGGTATGGAGCGATCAAGTCACAGGACGACCTGCTGCTGTGAGTTCTGATTCTCTCATCATGAGCCATCGCCACATGTGGACCCACGAGGAGAGACAGCGAACGTTCGCTCGCCCCTTTCCTTCCTGTCATGTGGGACAAACTGAAGGAACCGCTGATGACTCGGTACAGTAAAAGCAAAACGAGCACCACTGACCACTATGACCACTGCTGAGCTTAATGCCCACCCAGAGGCTTAGGACACTTGTACAATGAGTTCACTCAAAAAGTGAGAATCCACCCATGTCATCCACCCACATCCAAACCTCCAGGAGCCACACACACCTGTCTCTAATGCATGTTGGATCTGCTCCTATGAAATGACCAAAATTAGATGAAATCTTAGTTACATTAATGATCATGTTAGATGATCCAATGCATATTTTTGCATGCTTTAATTTGACACAAGTCCAAGAACATGGCCTCTTGATATTGAAAACATTGCAGATCAGTTGGTCTCCAGGTGCCGTCACGGTCCCAGCGCTTCGTGTACGTCAATACACTGTTAATGATATGTACCACTATATTCATGTCCATCTAATTGGAAAAGTTGAGGAGGTCCAAACTGATTCCTGGAGGCAGGAGAAATTAGAGGGGTGAAGCCAATGACAGTATAAATCTGAAATTAATCAGGATTTGAACTGAACGGGAGGCAACGTGTGGCCTCACCCGTGCCTTTTTAAGTATGTGTAATTGAACACTTATGGCAATCTCAAAGCTGCAGTAAGGAGCATCTGCATTAACCCAACGCACCTGGAGTGGAGGAGGCCAGATTAATTAAATAATGTCCCTCATTCCCCTCTCCCCAAGTGCTGCCATCCCTTAATGTTCATTTGATTTCATGAGTTTAAATGATCAGAAACATGGTTTCTTTGGATGACACTATGGAAACGGCTGTGAAGGACAAGCAGGAGGAAGGTGCAGGTTTGGTGGCTCAGTGGAAGTGATGACTGTGCTCCAACCTTATCAAGCAAACACTTGAGGGCACAACAAATCAAGATTTTTATTGTCGGTAATAAACTCGACCATCCAATTGGAGATGAAGAGCACAAATTTATGAGAAATGTTAACGGTCGCATAATCTCCTTCCCAGATGGTAGGATTTTTTGGGGGATTTAAGATTGTTATACCATCTAAATGTGTACTTTGAAGAAATATTTCAGCCACTTGACCAAATATGGTGTCAGCTGTAGAACCATTTTTGTAATTAATATCCTTTTGTGTCACAATAAAAGACCTGATGAAATGAACTGATGAAGAGCCTCCTTTATTTAGAGAGTTGTATTAAAAAGCCAACACATCATAGAGAAAGTCTTCAAACAACAGACATTAACTTCTTTTTTTAAGATTACTGTGTCTGCTTCTATAAAAACAGCTGCATGAACCAAAAACTGAAGAAAACAATGAATTGGAGACATGCTTCAAATTCAAGCAACAGCACAGTTTTCTAATTTAATACATGAAGTCAGGAAATATGCAGAATAAGTTAGAAAAGGGGGAGAATAATTTGGCATGGTGGGAAACAATATGGTATGGTGAGGGTAGAGGGGGGATCAGGGATAAACAAACAAACCTTGACAAGGGCAGCGGTGGAGAATCAGCCTGGGGAGCAGCGAGGTCTGCGGTCGGGTGCAGACAGCCCTGTTTGAGAGGGGGGCTTGCCAAGTACCGACCCTGAACTGCGGCACTCTGGTGCTGCCTGGCTGCACTAAGCAGTGGCTGCCAGCACACGCTGATTTATCAGGGGGGCAACGCCAGCCGCCACCTCGCTCTCCCTCGTGCCCTCCCTTTATAAAGAGCCTCCCTGACGGCTCTGATAGTGCAATCAGGGCTACGGCAGAGCCAAGGCAATTTCTCCTTCACTCTTTGATAACCCTGTGCCTTATTGAAAGCCAATAGCAATGGCAGCAACAACAACTCAATTGGAAAGAGTTGCTGCATTTTGAAGGGGGAAAAGGTTACGCCTTGACAAAATGAGGGGGAGTAAGGGGATGTCTGTCTCACATCATGTGAAAGACTCATTGTCCTCCAACAGGTGGCGTGGTTCCTAAGTGACCACTGCGCCCCCCCCCCCCACACTTGCTCGTCATGGGGACTGTCAGATGTTTTTAGTTTTTGTTTTTTTTACTCCATCAGTAAAATTGTGACAGATTTTGAGTTGAAATGTGACTTTTCGTCCATGCTGAGCAGTAAATAGCGAAGAGTCTGCAGCCATGCTAGTGGCTCTGTGAGCCTCTATGTCGGCACAGTGGCTCTTTGAGCTAAGTGATAATAGCTGTGTCCAAGTTCAGCGGCTGCAGCCTTCAGAGGCAGTATTTGAAGGCAGATTACATCACAGCATCGCAATGAGGCCTGTCCCATTTCGAAGGCTCCTCTAAATGCGGCCGACAAGTCTGGCCTTCCTTTGCCGGTTCTAGGAGGACGCACCACACCTTTCCTTCATGGCCTCCCATATCCCAAGATTCTTTGCACGCCATAATTATTAGCCACCAAGCATGCTAGCTATCGAACGTTCAGGCAGCTCCATGCCGAAGCCATGGTAGCCCCGCTTTGTGGCCGGCTTGGGCCATGGTCACCCGCTGAGCAGGGCTCTGCTGGCCGCACAGCTCGAGGTGAGGAGCTGAGGAACCATTGGAGGTGTAAAAAGGCCACCACTTTCAAATGTTTAACGTTAGGACGTTGATTACATTTGGATGCCATCAGGAAATGCTCCAAAGGCAGTTATTAAAATTCATTAGTGAAACAAAAGAGTCTATCCTGAATGTTACAGAAGTAGCTTTTGAGACATTTAAGCCAAAACAATAAATCTCATCACGACTGTGGCGCTGAAAAGAGAAATGAAAAGTAAAGTTTTGTATTACAGATAGAAGACAGAAGTTTTAAACCAAAGGATGACCTGGGTTACCTATGTTTCTTTTCCTTAAATGTACAGAATAGTGAAAAAGTATGAATAGTTAAGTGAGGTCTATTCACACACCTCTGATATTTGGTCCTTCAGATAAAACAAAATTGTATAAAAGAAGCACAAATGTAGGATTCAGGGAATGTCATACAGACACTTTTCTTGAAAGGCATTTCTTTTAAACTATTAACACTTAAGAAAAATAAATAATAATAATAAAATAAAAACAATTCTGTCTAAAAACTCTGAAACAGGTCGAGGTTTTTGCATTGATGTCACCACTGAATAAAACCTTGCTTGTTAGATTTTGACTGTGCCAAAGCTTGTGATGCAGAAAAATAGTAATTGATTTTTTTTCACACTTCTTTTTCTCTACTTCTAACTTTTATATTGCTCAGTACTGATGTAAATTCATCTGCTTTCAGGTAAATCAAAAAGCCTCAACAAGCGATGAGTATGTCTATTAAGCACCATTCTGGTTTATTTATCGCTCATGGTTTTCAGTTTTTGGTAATGTATGGGGCATTCAGAGAGGAAGCATCACCGTGCATTTATCTCTCTTGGTACATTATGCTTTCAAGTGCACAGATTTCCAGTGAATACAATGTTAATAAGTGCGGATAAACTGCCTATAAAGTGAATAAACTTTGGTGAAGCTGGACAGACAGGGTATCAAGAGGTCTCAGAACAAGAATTCACAGAAGTTAAAGATCTTTCATGGAGCGAAGCCATCGTAACAGGAGAAAAGACAGAGGACAAGATGTTGCACATCACCAAGAGGATGCAGAAGAAGAGGTTCCAGAGAGTCAACAGGTTCCTGATGATTATTAAATTACATAATTTTAAGGTGTTTTGAGGTTGAAAATGATAAAAGTAGCATGATGCCACAGGTTACAAAAGCCAGACAAGAATTCAGAGTGAACAGCTTGCAGAGGATGAGCTTTACAAGAGAATTGAAAAAAAAATAATAAAAAATGCTGCATTTAATGTTGTTGAGGCATTACTGTCAGTACACCCACTGAGGAACAATTTGGTCTTTCTCTGAGGTTGCATGTTCTCTGTTACATATTTTCTTGGCATCGCCTGATGGCCATTACCATACTCCAATTTTGGATGTCAGATCAAGGCTGCTTTTGACATGCAGGAAAAGTGTGGACCAAATAGGTACACAGACATAGAACGTCTAATCACAATAGAAGATAATGGATAGTCTTCAAGGACAAGGACCCATGTGCAAAAAAAAGTCCAAACTATTCATACAGGTGACAAGTGGAATACTTAATACTTAATGTATGACAGTGAATGGTAACCGACTCTATCCAACCTGACGCTGAAGGACAAAGTTCCTAAATGCACCATTGACGATAATAAAGCCAATAACTGTGTTTTTAGTATCTAGTTTTTCTAATGATGTGACTTTTTTATGCCTTCACTGAAAAGGACAATGACGAGAGACAGAAGACGTGGGGATGGAGAAACAGGGGAACTATTATTATTAGCGTAATAATGCAATCATTTTTTAAATTCTGGCTAAAATGTCTTTGGTAAGGTCACAGTGACCCTTTGATGCCCCAAAATCGAATAACTCCTTTAATCAAACTGAAGACTTTCGACAGACATTCCTTCACAGTGGTCATGAGATATCCCCATAAGAACCGGACATACAGTGCACGACGGCTGCTGAATATCACCTGTAACAGTTTCCTCCATTAGCCAGTGTTTATTTCTACCTGAATGCCGTTTCATAGTGACAAGTAATGCCATTTGCAGCAGTTCTGAAACTACAATGTCGAGCCTACATACTGCACATAACAGATGGGAGTGGCATGCTAATAAAAGGACATTGATTATTATTTTAACACTGTGCGTTCGACAGAAGTATAATGTTGTTTAGTTTTGCTTAAACCTGACTTGTTTTCAACAGGGAAATAATACGTGAGAGGAAAACAGCATTTTAGTGAACTCGCTTTGGAGTAAGGCAATTGTGCCTGTCAATCAACATTAAGGCGGAATTATATATCTGAATATTCACTATATGTATTTGACTTTATATTATGTATCTCAGCCCCCTGATTAAATGTCATCTGCGTGTACTCCTTGTATTGACAGTTCTGTTAATCTTTCAGGAATTGCTGTGAGAGCAGAAGAGAGGAGTTCTAGTTTGTTCAGTGAGGTGTGAAAGACGAGGGCTTCTTGAAATGTGAAGGAAAGATGATTAATAATTGAGAACATATGTCAGTTCGTAGGAGGTGGAGAAACACTCATGTGATCTCCTTATGATGGTACAAAATGACAAGAATGAGGACGCTCTGGGGGCCACGGCAATGTTCAAGGGGACACAACCCTGCCACAATTAAAGGCAAGATAAATGGATAAGGTACACAAAGTCTTTTAACTGAGTTGATGTATATAATTATGTGTGGTCATTAGTGTGTGTGCATTTAAAAGCACTTAAGATGATATGTTTCATTATATGACCAAGGAAAGAGGATTTCACAGGGAGCCCTTTAACCCATGTTTTAGTGTTTATGAGCTTTATGTAAATGGTTAATAATGTTTTATTTAACAAATTATATAAGGTTGATGAAAGCTGCTATACCATTTCTATTAATGTAATGTCTATACTGTAGATCTTACAAGTGTAAGATCTACAGTATAGGACATCCAAAGCTCTTTCGCTGGTAAAATATGTGCTACACATGAGCAGATTATTTACAGGCAGGTTCAGAACATTTTATTGAGCTGGAGGGTTTTATTGAAGGCTGAAACTGATAATTAAAAATTAAATAAATAAATAATGTGTAATGTATAATAAAGATACATTATGCACTTAAAAATGCACTGCCAATAAAACAATAAACATAATTTTGTATGCTTAAGAAAAGTTATAATTGATTACAAATACATTAATAAACAAAGTGTCTGCTTACATCTACAATTACAAGTGTATTTACTTATATTCTGAGTGGACAGGTCAAAGTGCATGATTACTTTATGTTTTTGTTTTGTTTACAAAAACAGGATATATCTGAGATAATGAGATATGACATCACATGGATGTTGTTCAAAGTTACATGGAAAGTGAGTCTGATTTCTGTGGGAGGGTTTTTTTTTTTTTTTTAACTTGAATAATTCCAGTGTGTTGGTCGGCTTTGCCTCACCAGGTCCCGGGCTAAGCACTGATCCTCAGTTATTCCACATCTCTCTGAACTTGGCTGTCCTGTGGTGGAGCAGCCGTTGTGGTGGTTTGATCGACTTCAGGGGGCCTCAAGGTCAGAGCACAATGCAATTCTGAGGTGGAAATCCTAGGTCTTATCAGCGTGACCTTCAGGACTGCTGACACTACTGATTCCACAAATACTACAATCCTTAGCTTCCACCACAGTGATACTGTGGCTTGCTATTTAGGAAACAAAAGAACACCGCAGTGACTAATGCAATTAGCCTTCTCTGTGTTGTCTTTGCAGGTTTGTTGGTTTGTCACTGCAGGATTTACTTGCATTCAGCGTCTTTCAAACTCTAAATTGTTTTGACTGATAAGACTGTTGACATAATTTCATGATCACCCATACCATGTTCTGAAAGTTTTATATTCTAAACACTGAATATATTTCATACTGGAACAATTAAAAATGTCCCTCTAAATGTTTTACAACAATTCTTTGTGCAGTGTTAATCTGACATTTTGTTTTCATCATGACATCAGGAGAAGTAGTAGCTGATACTCCCATAGACTCCTATAGCCTGGTATTAGCCTCATTCAACGCTCAAGGTCCGTTCTTTTGAAAAGAAGTGTGCGGCTATCTTAACGTACTCCACTGTCAAGCAGCTCTTCCATCCAACAGCCATGATGATTGCAGAGCCCCTGAGGAGCCTTTTTTTACGTCTTGATTTAACTTTAATGTCGGAGAGTAATAACAAGGAAGAGAAAGGATCCATGTCAACCCAGAATTTCTGACTACACTGTAAGAGCACAACACAAACATAAATGTATCTTGCAGTTGATGTTTCTCACAGGCTTGAACTACACAACAGAACCAAACCCAAGGTTGCCTCTTCAGTGGCAGTGAAAATGCTCTGTCACCTCAACAAGTGGTCGGATAGACAAGTGATATATGTCTGTGCAGACGTGTAAAGGCTGCACAGTGCAGAAAACGCTCTAATCTGTCATTTAGAAGCTAAAGTTCAGCAGATGTTTTGAAGATTAGCATCAGGGTGACACTGAACACCTGCCAGATGATCTCTAACAATCCAAAAATACCCATTTGTGAAAGGCCTGTTTTGGAGACGTCAGATCCAATGAGCTGTATTCAATTTATGTGTGATTTATTAGATTCAAATCAACACAGCAGTTATTGCACATGAGCCATTTCTTAATGTTGTGTTGTCTGCATCCCCCTAATGTACACGTACAGTATAATATCATCCTGCCCAGGGTCTGCAGATGAAATTCAGTATTTCGGCTAAATCTGACACATTGATGGTGTTAAATGTGTGTTGTGCCTGATTAATAAATGAATGAAGTAAACTAAAGTGAAGTAAAAGCCACAGTAAGTCTATCTGCTCTGCTAATGTTGCATTCCATTAATCTGTAGATAATAAAACATATTTGTGGCGACTGTCAAAACACTTGCACGAGTTAAATATTGTTTAGTGCAGGGCCATGTGTTGCATGCATGAGTGCATTCATATTCTGGGTTTTTAATCCAATATGGTGAATTGTTGCTCTGATAATGTGCTTCTGTTCATTTTTCCCCACACAGGGCCTTTGTGACAATATTAGAGACAACAATTCATTTGAGAATATGTCCAGTCCACTGATGAAAACTGTAATAGGTTAGAGGAACTATGCAGGGTTTTAACCTGAACTATGCTACATTTGTACCTTCATTAAACAGCTTCAGAGTAATTGTGATGGTTAAATAAATGACTTGTAACTTGTTGCAGGGAGAATGGAGGCTCTCTGTTTTCCATCTAGCGTCTCTTGGCCAAAAACCAACCTTGCAAGATCAGTGCCTCCGCCCCAGTGTCCCAGCTCTCATCTCTGCGGCACTACGACACAAACGCTCCGCGCAACCCGTAATCTCTTGTTTATGACAGGTAGGACTACACAAATATACACATCGTAATGCGTATATGATAAATAACATTATCCACTGCTCTATTGATTGCCTTCTTGCCAGATTCATTGAAAACAAAAGCACATGGCCAGGAGGAGGGTTAGCGAAACAGAGGACAAGCGACCGGACTTGCATAGTTCCTCTTTAAATGTGGCATGAGCAGTAAGTTATAAATCCACCTCAATAAACATATATATGTTTAAGTGATTAACAACAAATTTCCAATGATTTCGAATGTAAAATCAATGAAATACTGTATGTTGGAATTGCTATCCACAGGCTAAAACGACAGCAGGTTACTTTTAACTTGAGCATAAAAGTTGTTAAATAAACTAATTAAGAATAAAAACCAATTAGCACATGTGTGAACATTATGAAGTATTTACACTGTTGCTGCTGCTGTTGAAGTTTTCTCCAAATTTCCAAAGAGCAAACTAATAATTGATGAGCCCCTTAAAAAGTAATTAGGCTATTCATGGCGTTAGGTGTAGCAGTGGACAGGGCTTGATGCCTGCAGTGCAGTCCTAATCCAGGGCAGCGGCTGAGCTGTTGATTTGCAGACTGTGGGCCTTGCATTGTGAGGGCTTTATGGTCCCTTTATGGTACGCCAAGAGACACCTGCATGGGCGATATGTTGCCTGGGACATTTTTCTCTCTCCCACTCTGTGACTCCTTTGCTTTTGTATCATTAGCAGAGCAAGGAAGCTGTGAATCACTCGTCTCACCCCCTTGTCCCCCCCCATCTTTTTCTACCTCCTTCCAACCCCCCCTAAAAGCCCTTCCACCCTCCCCTCTCCTCCCCTCCCTCTTCTAGGGTGCTAAACGGCTTGACAGAAGGGTGCCCAGACCGTTGGCAGTAGCCATCGACTGGAAGGGAGAAGCTGCCAGGAGTCCTTGATGGATAGGCTCATTTTCCAGCCGGCAGCAAGTCTCGGCGAAGCATCCGTGTCATTTGTAATGTCAGCCAACAAAATGTAATCAAACATTCCAGCGGTTTAATCACAGAGGGCTGCTCGAGAGATGATTGTAGTGTCAATATAATGCTATTTCATTATCTGTTTGTATTTTATATTGACAGTGTCAGATAAACAGTGTGGAAAATTAAGATTAAAAATATGGTAATTTCATTTCAATCACCCCGGCTACAGTTGCTGGCCCATTATGCGATTGATTACTTCTGAATTAAATTTGGGGCTGAATGTAAAGTTTAATCTTCTTTCTTCTCTGCAATTCAGCTCCCCAAAGGCCTCTTAGTAAGTAAGTACCCATTTCATTTGATCTTTAATGAAAAGTAATGGCCCAAATGAATTGTATAAATCAGCTGTTGTGATTACCTAGTTGACATTCTGTTTCTTTTTCCCTTTCATTTTTAATCCACATTTTACACATACAGTATCATGACCCAAAACTACAGGCCATACCCATTTAAAGTGTGGTTTTCAGCAAATATTGGGATTATTTTAATTACTCCTATGCTATCATTAATGCAGGCATCCTCATTTGACTAATGATATTTTCAGTTTTGTTCAACATATCATAAACTTTGTCTTTGGTCATTTTTTTCATTGGTTCTGTAAAGTGAGAGTGGATTTTATTTTTATGAAAACAGAAAATAAGGTCAAGTGTAAGTTGTCTGCAAGTTGCTTAGCAAAGAAATTAAGAGGAATGTTTTATAGCCTGGAGTGCCACTTTAAGGAGAAAATGCAACCTCTAAACCAGCCGAGGGGTGATAGACATTTTAATTACATGGTGAATTTTGATATTTTTCTCTGCGCCTGGGCAGAACTCTTAAGCGCTGTCGTGTACTCAAGATTTGGCATCAAATTCTCCCCATTTCTGCAGCTATATATGAAGTGACACAACTGCTAACGAGAGCTCAGCAGAAAAGAAGGGGTTGAAAAAAGGAGCTCTTCTTTGTGAGTCCCATTCAGTGCGATTTGTCCCCCTTTGTAGTCCTAATTATGTGCCAAAGTAGGATAACAGAAGTTCTCAACTCGGCCATTATGCCAGCACAAAAAAAGAGACGCATACAAGAAGCTGATCACTTTGGAATTAGCAAACATGATACTATATGAGGAGAAAAAAAAATCATTAATACCGTCAGGGATTAGAGGTTCTGATTAAAGGGTAGCTTCTACCGTATGCAAATTAGTGATAGGCATTTATCAGCGCCTGGGCAAGCTGTCTTAGCTGCAAAGCCACATATGTTTTTTAGCTGATTAAAAAACTGCTTGAAGTTGCAGGCTTTTTAATGGTGGGGAGCAAGAGAGAGAGAGAGAGAGAGAAAGAGAGAGAGGAGGAGGAGAGAGGGAGGCAGCAAGAGAGAGAGGGAGAGAGAGAGGTTGTGAGGCAACTCATTTCCTTTTGGCCAAATTCCCGCAATCGCTCAGAGCATTTGCCTTAATTCCCTCCTTTATTAGCCACATTCTTTTGTATGTAATTAAAACATTTCTCAAGTGAGCATGTGCGTGCTTGTTTTATTTTCAAGCTATATTTTTCATCAGCAAACATATTGTATTCCACACAGCCTCTTTTGCACTGTATTACCACAGCCTTGATGCCTCTCCCTGAAAGAGGCCGAGTGTAGAATGGTGAATATGAGGGCAGAATTAGGTGAGAATTTGTCAGCAGTCCGCCATTGTGCGAGGGTCTCTGTGTTATTATATTTCCTTTCATATGGAGGTGACCCCCTTTGTGTTAACAAAGAACATGAGGATGAAACTGAGCTCTGTGTGCTTCTCACCCGGCACTGATAATGCCTTGGTAACCCAGCACCCCCTCTTCTCCTTGAGGGAGCACTTTAATTTATGCTTTTTCATCTCCCTGGGCGCAGGACTGTTAACCTGCTCTGTGCACTACTGATTCAGGGAAGGGAAACCTCTTATGCACACCAGACTGCTGCGTCAAGTCTCCTCTCTGCCATTAGAAAGTTGCTACTTTGACGCACACACCTGACCACATTACCCCTTAAAATTTACAACTGAGGAATTACAAGATCTGTGGGTGTTTTTGCACAAACAAAGAGGCCATTGAACAGATTTCACTGGGTGTACCCTCTGTCCAGCTGCTAGAGCGGTAATAACTTCCATCACCATCATCATCAGTTTTTTTTTGTTGTTGTTTTTAAATGACAGCAGGTTGCTTCTTTTCCAGTGACTCGCAGTTGATGCCATTCAAAGCTCCTGCATCCTCTATTTGTTGGTAGTAGTGACTAATCAAATAGAAAGCCAAAGTAATGTATCATCCAGTCCGACAGACAGTGAGTCTCTGTCAACTCCGTAACAAACAAAACATGAGCTTCACAAAGGATCTGTCACCACGGTGCAGTCGAGTATGAGAAAGTATAATAACTCAAGTGTTGTAACTTTAAATTACTTCACACTTTCTTCACTACAAACCAGATGGAAACTGTGTGCTCACCAGTACATTTATCTAACATACAGTCACTATGTTGCGTTGCAGATTCAAATTTAAGCGAAACCATTTGCGTATAAAAGTAGGTATTTGACCAGCTATATTAAAAATCTGCTTACACTTCAATTTATCAATAATAAAAATACTGTTGTAATATACTATGTTTTGCCTTTAAACTGCAAGTAGTGATTCTGATTTTTGAGATGAAAATGTGATAAACATATTACTTAGTACTACTGAAAATATTTATCCAAGTATAAAAAACAGGATTTTAGCCAACATAATTGGCTAAAATTATGTTTGCTAACTGAAATGTCAGCACATCCTCAACCACTGTCTGTCACTATAAAGTGATTTGTCCTTGTCTATTTTGGTTTAAGTGCTAGTATAATGGACCAAAAGCTGGTATGTACGGTAAATAAACCTACAATGTAATGCTTTAAATGACATTCATGTTCGCTGTAATTGATAACCACAGACAGAAGCCATGATTAAGCTCCATCTCTGCCCATGAGTGGACCACACTCTTTACAGAAACATCATTATAACATTATTTACAGAAACATGGTGGCTTTTGTGGCCTATACAACCATTACTGATACACAGCAGACCACTAATACTGTGCAACCCAGTGATTCAATAAATTACTTTGTGGCAAAGAAACCATGTAATTGAAATATTTAGATAAAGATAACAGTTGTTCTAAATGATATGAAATAATGAAGACAAAAAATGCATGGTCCAAAGATGGGCTAGTGGTTGCCTTGAACAGTCTGAGAGGGAAGGTCTAAATAGCGAAGCCATAGAAACACGATGAAAAGATCTATTGTTGCTTTTGAAGGCAACCCCCTGTATCTCAAGGACATCTAATTAACAGACAACAGCTGAGTCCATTTCAAATGGTAATATTATTTCTCTTAAATGCATCATTTCCAATGCCTTATTGCTTACTTCAACAGACATTAGTGGGCTTTTGAGAGGGCTTTAATGCTTTATTTACTACCCTCTATATATTGTTGGTACTTGTTCAGGCATTTCTCTGTGACCTCCTCAATATGCAATGGTGAATTGGTAGTCATTGAAAAGTAAGCATTTCAGTATGCTTTTTGTCTTTGGTTCCATACAGTATTCCTAATGAATTATCACGCTCTTTCAATCAGGCCTAAGGAGACCAAAAGGCAGTTTAATTAGGAGCAAATATGTTATAATAGCCAGAGAGATCTGCGTTCAATGAGTGCTGCATTGATGCTTAGAGACACAGCATTTTGACAACTAATGGTGTAATATGACATTTCCTAAACCTTTATTAAGTATGCATGGCAAAACACATGTATACCATGTTTACACTTGGTATTAACATGTGTCTTGACAGCTATCCAGTCACCCAGGAGAGAGGATCGCAAAAACCACTTCCTGTGGTGGCCTGAGACGCCAGAGACACATGCAGCCACAAGTCTGTCAGGTTTAAAGTCAAATTGAAATTTGAATACTCATTCAGTTTTGCATGAAGGAATGGGCTATAAACTGTATGATGGTGCAGCCACTGAGCACATTTTCCCATGTTTTCAAAAGAGAGTAAAATCCATTGAGGACAAATTTGGTGTGATGGTGAGCTGAGTAGTCACGTGCTGTTCTTAAGCACAGTAGTTTATTCATGTTTTAAGAGGACAGTTCAACATTTTGGCAAATTCGCCTATTGCCATAATCCCTATAGTTATAGGTCATAGGTTCATTACCTTTAATTATCGGTGCATGCTGCTAAGCGAACACAATGGAGGTGGATGGTACAAGGTCTCCTGTCCCTCAAAACTCATCAAATACACAATCCAACAACTCCAAAACACTCTCGTGGAGAAATTATTTATTAGTTATTTTTGAGGCAAATGCATAGCCAGAACTACATTCCAGACATGGCTGCTGGGAGGAGTGATTTCAAAAGCGCAAGTAGTTCCGATTATTTGCTTCATGTATCATAATGTTACATAATTATACATGATTATTTCATAGCGTCATGAATGTGCAGATCACACAAGAACGTTTTGGAGTTGTTGGATTGTGTATTTGATGAGTTTGATGAGGGACAGGGGACAGAGGACCTGTACCACAGCTCGCGTCTCTGTCCCACGGATCTCAAAACAACATGCACCGATAATTAAAGGTAATGAACCTACTTCTATGACTATAGGGATTATGGCAATAGGCGAATATGCCAAAATGTTGAACTATCACTTTAAAGCAATCCAACTTTATGCAAAGTCAGTTAAAACTTTCTTAGTGGTTAATATAACTTCCACAGGTAAACAGGTATTAGAATGTTCAGCCCCTCTGTTTATTAACCAAAAAAGCCGTGATAAACACTCTCACTGTGCTTTTACATGTTCCCTGTGCCCTCTTTGGACTGGTGTGTGATCACCGTCACAGGGAAGTGCCTCTGTTGACACAGTCTATGATCATGTACATACATACTGTGCATGGTGGTGACATGATGAACTTATCCTACGTCTTATTTCAAAAAGCAGCATTTATTCATAAATAAGTGTCTCTATGAAAAGATATTTGACTCAAAAAACTATAAAGTTAGCACAACTCCACCAAGAAATGTAGTAAAAACTTTGGGAGTCGCCATAACTTTTGTGTTTTATGCAAGCAGCAACATGAATGTAGGAGTGTTACCTGTTTCTATTCGAGGCATTGTTATTTATGCTACCTTGATAAATTCTCTATTTACTTACAGCAGTATAAACTACCATGCTGTGCCACTGACTGACAAAATAGACAAGATGTTTTCTGCTAATTTTCAACAAGCCCTCATAACATCAGCCACACATGAGTCAAGCTGTCTGTCCTTTATAAACATCCAGTATTTAGGCAGATCAGCCATGTTCCCAATTAGGAAGTGTATGCTGGTTGGCCTAGCTTTCTAATGGACTGGTGAAATGATAGCTCACAGCGACACACAGTCCTGTAACCTCAGCACCGTCCACTGGGCAGTTACTCCATGATTCAAATCACAACATGGAATAGAAAGTGACACATTCACAGACAAGACTGCCCAAAGACCAAATACATCAGCCCCAGACATGTCTGAGAGGTCATTCAAATTAAACAGATATCGCAATACATTATTATGTTTATTTAAGCAAAAAATTGTTTTGATTTTGCACAAGTGTAAACAGCAACTCCACCTGAAACTGCCGACAGCCCCTTATATGGGCATTCATCGAAAACAAAGGCCAACTAATGTGTGCTGTGTTTACCTGATGGATTCAGTCTGTTGCTTACCACATCATCCCACACACAGACAGAGACAGAGGTGCTAACTACTCACACTGTGCATCTGTCATTTTGTCTCTCCCATGAGGACAATCTAAAATCAATAGCTGCTATGTTAAAGATGCAGCTCGCCATCTGACCTGTCCTCCTCTCGTCTTCATCACAGGCTTTTTGGCTTTCTTTCTCAATGCCTTTCACCCCTCCCCTCCTGAGGCCCATAAATGATGTGCTCACACGCTCTTCACAAGGCACAAATTGTTTCAGACAGTCGGTCTAGTGGAAGTCCCACGTCCTCCGGCTGACTGTGATTATGTTTAGAGGAAGAGCAGGTCATAGTTCAGTCAAAAGACTCAATCCAGCCCCTTTAGTTTCCATGGAGGGGAGCTGAGAACGGTTAAATGTCTTGGGAGTCGTTTGCGTCTTGATTTTGGAATCAATGAAGGGGGTGTAAAGGGAGGGTGGAAGGTTTCTGTAGCAGAAAATGGCATTAGAGTTAATGACCAAGTTTGTCCCAGAGGGGTAGTCCATATTAAAGCTATTTCAGCAGTGACAGCACTCACCACATGACCTGACTGATTAATAACAAAACGGTGCTCAAATAGGAATAACAATAAGTGTCAGTCAGTGTGAAAGGAAAACAATTATTCAGCTGGATTTGTTGTGTTTTGTGGCTATTTTAACACATTTTATGATATGGAAGCAACATTTTCTAACTTGGGTGAAATTCTGATTTCAGTTTTGATGCATTATTGCATATTTTTAACAGTTGGGTTGATTATAATTATATACATAAATACATGCAATGAAGGATGCAAGTATTGATTATTTTTAACATTGAGACTAGGGGTTAAGTTTGGTTATTGCTGGAAAGCCAACATTAGCTTTGGTATAAGCTAACGGCGATTGATATACTAGTCCAGATGAAAAGATTAAACATGTTCAGCATCAGATTTCATTCGTCTTCTCTCCCAGAGCTAGCTACAGCCAATGTTGACCTGTTTCTCTTCTCTTTCTATCACTTTTTTACCTTACTGACATTAGCACCTGAATGAGTTAGCCTTAGTCCAGATCAATGACCTCTTCACTTTGTAATACCAAGTCACGGCAGCACCAAGTCTTCTGTGTATCACTACACAGAGGGCACATGATAACTTCCATCTTGTGACTGATGTTGATTGATGTTTTTGTCAACAAATTGTCAGAAAAATATTGAAAAATGCCCATCCCCACAGCGCCACCTTGTTTAGGAACTTGTTTTTCTGGCCCAACCACCCAGAGTCCACAGATATTTAACATAACTGAGAGGAACTGCAAATTCTGACATTTAAGAAATTAAATATGCAAATGTTGATAATTTTCCCCTTGAACTACTTGAGTATAAAAAATTGTCAATTATTTATTGTATTAGCCTTGTATTGAAAAAACAAATCATTTGATCACCATTTGACCGTTATTAAAAAAACAATATGTTCCCTTTAGTCAATATGAAGGAAGTAAGAAAATGTAAAAATAGAACAGAGAATGAATTGAGATACCTAGGAGGTATGAGAAATATCTTTACCTCTCAAATATGAATGTGACAGAAATTCCCAAAATCGAAAAAACTGCAGATTAACTAGATTTAAATTCTAGTAGCTACTGAGGATATGAAGGAATTTCTTTTCTTAAATTCAGTCACGTCCGTGAGTCAGAACCAGCCTACAACCCACTTTTGGGCTTCAACCAGTTGAAAAACTCCTATTATGTTGGGGATTGTTCTGAATGCTGATTGTATCTTCCTGTAGCACGATGGCAGAGGCCCCATCTGATATTTACCACCGCGAGTCTGCTGGGGGTGACAAGGGGGCAAGGCCAAGTCCCACGTGTCCAGCTGGAGAGCAGATTAAAGTGCTCTGAAAAGCCACACACTGCTGCCCGCAATGAAAAAAATAATAATGTGGACATGGCCTTCCCTTTATGACAGTAACAACACATTCTCCAGAGACCAATCTTTTTTTATCAATTCTAAAGAGTGACAAACAGCACACAACCAAAGCCAGAACCGTATGAGAGGATGTATGGTGTATTTATGATGCTTGTGTGTCCTGAAGGCAGTGATGACAAAAGCAGTCAAACAAACTTATATTACTATGTGCCATTTTTTATCCAAACAGGTACATTGTGTCTCATTATTTCTTTCAAAATGAATGAGGCACTGGCTGTACCCTACAGAACATCCTTGAATGAATGTGGCTGCAGGAAAAAGGAATGAATCACATATGAACAAGAATTATGTAAAGTTGTGTTTTGGGCAAGCGATATGATGTGTGTGTGCGTGTGTGTGTGCGTGTGTGTGTGTGTGCTCTTTTTGTTCATATTAAGAACTAAAACAAAAAAAAGGATTCATGCAGATAAGAAACAAGGAACACTGTAATACTACAGTGTCTTAAATTTAAAAAAAAGTTACCTACTGGCGTTCTAAGGCCATGTTTGAATTGATCAAATGACTGAGTAATGTGGCAATAAGCACCACAGAAAATGACCAACTAAATCTGCAGTTATTATAAACTTTATGTGATGTTTTACCTTATTTTTTTTCCAACTCATTGTTTTGGTTTAACTGCCAAAAAACATTTGTGTTTTGGTTCAGCCTTGTAGTGTGAAGAATAATGTCTCTGCATCTGTTAGTGAGCAAACATAGCAAGTTAGCTAGTAAACACAGTGCTATCACAACTCAACAAGTCTACTCTTTCAAAATAAATATGATAAGATCTCAGTGTGTTTACAGTTAGTTTCTGTTTCTGTGAAAAGGGGAAGTATGCAGAAACACCCCAGAAACTGATACATTAGTGCTTTAATACTGATGTAGCAGCATTTATTTTAATTTTGCTGCCATTGC
>OMNW01032779.1:1214-13767 GCA_900303245.1 Selene dorsalis
CTGCTGTTTTCTGAGGACTGTGTGATTAAAGATGAACCAAACCATTAATGAACTCACGTAAATCCTCAGTTGGTTATGATGCATTTAACAACACCAGATACTCATTGATGTGTCAAATTCTGTGTCAGAACTATAAGGACAATAATATCATCTTTAATTAAAAAGAAAACATCAAAAATATTTTTGATTGAGTTGATTGAGCTGGTTGACCAAAAGATTCTGCCTCTAAAAACCTGCATGACACTATTAGAACAATGCATGTCCTGCGCTGGATGTGACAAGGGGTCAAAGTTCATTACGTCTACCTAGGATGTTATGTTTTCGCCACCTGTTTTATTTGTCAGCAGGATTGCGCAAAATGTACGGAATCGATTTTCCCCAATCTTGGTGGAGTGGTGGTGGATGAGCCAGGGAAGAACCTGTGGAATTAATTTAAATTGTTTGGGTTTGTTTGTTTTTTTTTCCTTTTGCAGTCTGGTGTAAGTTATTTGACATCTTTTTAGTTTATTTATGGGTCCACTTTACAAGTTACTTCCTCAGTACTTTTTTGGGCTGCAAGATGTTTTCAGAGGAAAAATATCTACACTATGTGTGTGTGTGTGTGTGTGTGTGTGTACGTAGATATTGTGGCTACACCATGAACTTAAAGTTAAGGACAGCACTCTTTTAATTAAAGCCCTGCTCTGACAAGCACAATCAGTAGTGAAAACAGTAGTAACCGTGAGGTATGTATATTGCACAACTGGGGGTCAAATCTCATTGCACCAGTGTTGCCTTCCTGCAAAGGTTGTGTTTTTATCCCTCTCGGCCTTGGAAATGTATTGCATAAGACCCTCTGATGTTTATGGCTAAGGGCAACATCAGGAGGTGTATATCCAGCTCATGTGTTACTGCAGGTTAGACTGTTAACCAGTGTAAAATATTTACAGAAGGAAGAGTAATTGAAAGGTGGTGACGTGAACTGAGCCCCACAGCCCTTTTAGATAAAGCTGTGTCTCAGGCTGAAGCGACACCAGAGTTAACCCAGCACTCAGTTCATTTTTCATACTGCCTGCGAGTTCAGACTTGGATTAGTTAAAGTGATGGGAACACACCGTGGGAGTCTGAAGTGGAAAAGGTCATCAGTCCTGAGCTGTGTGTGTGTGTGTGTGTTTGGATCATGACCACGGGGGGCTCACACTGTGCCCCCTCAGTGTGTGTAAACACTCACTCAAAGAGCAACTATTGCAACCATTGCATCAGACAGACACACACACACACACACTTACAAACACACATAATGTCACTCAAATTTAGGGTGCCACCATGCAACAAAGCATTCTTCTTATGAGACACATTATGTTGATTTCTCCCCATCAGACATTCAGCATCACACAGATCTTTTGTTCAAATTGATTGATCAGATACATAGTAGACTGCCCGACATTAGAAAACAAAGTCAACATAAACCCCTGCTGCTAGTCTGTGTCACTGTGTCCATCACTCATAAGTCGGGACGTCAGGACTAACAAAGCTGTGTAATACAAGACGAGGCAGTTGGTGAATGGCTTTTATCAAAATGTATCACAGGACTATGGATGAATATGCTTTTAGTGCCACCACAGAGGGAAGTAAACATGTGTTTACTGCTCATTTTCTTGAGTTAAAAAAGAAACTAAATATGACGGATGGACATATCCCTCTTCACACAGAAACAACCTGTTGAAAGTGTTTGTGATCTGAAATATGTGGTTACATCATCCTAATTTTATTAGTCAATATGGTGATTGGCATCGTGACATGGAGCATTCCCTGTCCCGGGCCTTCGTATGAAACTGTTATGGCAACAAATACAAACAAACCAGTGGGGTCGGTGAAGACCTGCCCACAGCCAAACCTAACTGAATTTATTTCTGTTGTATTATGTGGTGTGACCTTCTGGTAACTCTTGATTCAGAGGTTGTTTACGTTGGCAGGATGGTTAAATTGGTTTGGAACCATAACATAGGCACAGGCTCAAACACACGTACACAACAGAAATATCACTGACACCCACCCATACACATCCTTCAGAGATTTGTAAAGCAGATTAGAGTGGCTGTAGAATGAGCATGAATTTTGACCCACAAGAGAGCCTGTGGTCCCTGCAGGAATTTACAGCTCTCTGGCCAATGCAGACAAGCTTGCTGTTCTGCACCGTCCAGAGCATTTGGAAAGTTTTCAGACCTCTTCACTTTTTTCATATCTTTCTTAAAATGCTAAAAATCAAACACATTCATTCTTTTCTTCATCAGTCTACACTTAAAATCCCATGATGGAGAGAGTAAGTAAGAAAGAGTTATCATCCTGACGTGAATATTCACACCCTTCACTTCTTTCGTAACTGAAGTCCTTTAGCATTACTGCCTCGAGTCTTCTTGAGTCTGATTTAACACTTTTGCACACCTGGATTTGGGGAAGTAATCCATTCTTCTCCTCTTAAATTCTGTCAGGTTATATAGTGAGTGTCAGTGGGCAGCCATTTTCAAGTCTTGGACACGTTGGGCCACTCAAGGACATCTACAGAATAGTCCCTAAGCCACTCATGTGTTACCTTGGCTGTGTGTTTGATTTACTTCCCTATGTGTGCACCTATATTGTGTATTTCTATATGTATGATTTTGCAACTAAAAGGGATTTTTACATCACTCAGTTGCTTCAGGGGGGAAGCCATGGGGCACAGAGACCAGTGTTTCAGGAATCAGGAATGCAGGTTAGGTTCAAGTTCTGTGAGAGTCATTCTGTGTCACCACATAGTGATGAGTCAGGGCGATGAACTGCTGCCCGGAATAGTAGCTCATCTGTGGTGTGGCAGGGAGAGGGAGGTTACAATATATTTCATAACGACAGCAGGATGACCACAGTCTACAGGCAACCACAGTGCTGGGAATGACAGAGGCACAGAGTGATGCTCTCCAGAGCAAGGTTCATACTACAGCCTGTTCAGTCTCACTTTTTAGAGTGGGAAAATTACATTTTTTGACATTATATCACAAAAGAAAGCAATATCAGCAGCAAGCTGATTTCTCTTGATTACAAAATTATTTATTGAATCAAAAATTTGGTAGACAAAAATAACTGTGCAAACCTTCTGAAAAAACAATGTGCAATTAAATCTTAAAAAGCAATAGCTTATAAAAATTTTTCATGCTACGGTAGGAATAGCTTTCTATCAAAGATTTAAATCAAATCTATCACGGCGATCTTTCTTCAGTTTACATAATATACAATGCTACAGTGTGCTGTAGACTATAGTATATAGATAAAACCATCTAGCAGAGTTGAAATAACTCTCTCAAAGTTTTCACTCGCAGGATAAAACATACAACAGTGAAAGTATTTTTTGTGTCTTGAAACTGAACATAAATTAAAAATAGATCTCTATAAAACTAGATGCAACTCCCTTTATGCAGATTTATCTCACAACACACAGCAGCAAGCATATACACCTGAATATGGATGCTCTAGATCTGTCTTCATTCTAAGGATTCAACGTGGACATCCTACTTCATCCATAACTAGAACATTTGATGCAAGTGGTCTGCTTTCCTTCTATCAGACATAGTTACTCCATACTGTAAACGTTACCTACAGAGGAGCAGAATGAAACACACTAACATTTGCCTCAATCAAGACCTTAAATAACCTAAACTTCTGCTTCCCTACAACAGCTTTTTACTTTACATAGCCATTGACAAGCTAATCTCTTTGTGCTCATTGTGGCATCCATCATCGATATACATCAATAATAATGATGCTTCAAAACTACTGAAATATCAATGACAGGAAAGGTTCATCTTCATATGTAATGTACATCAAATATAAAAAAGCCATGGTCAATTATGTTGTACCTGTACACATGCAGGTTTCTACAGGTACTGACCAATGCCTTTAGATTATTAACAGCAGCAGAGATGAAGGTTAATAGCTAAAACAGGATAATAATGATCTAACAGGCATGAGTCAGTCATCTCCATCTTACCAGCCAGAAACTGTAGCAGTTGGCATCACTGATCAGATATCAGATGTATATACTTCAAACATTGTCAATGGATCTAACCATCCATTTTCTTTACTGTATTTAAGATTTTAATAATCTTAGTTTGTTGAACAAACTGGAAACATCATAAGACTTATTGCACCCCTTATAGAAATTATACAGCAAACATCATATACATAACACTGAGCAACAGTATAAGGCATCCATGACTTATTGTGGAAAAAGCAAATAAAAAAGATCATAACACAACAAAACAAAACAAAAACTGAAAGTAGCATAAACCATTTAAATTTGCTTTCATTGGCACACTTTTTTTTTTTTTTTTTTTACAATTTTCCAGTTAAAACTACTGAATTCAAGTACAGATGGCAAGATATGTTTAGGAGCAACACTATGTTATGAAGATGAACACAAACATTTCAGCAAGCTACTATGTTAGGAGCTGAAACGTCTGATATCATGGATGGAATTGCATACCTTTCACCTTTCATCAATCTTGTCAGACAGATGTTGCAGGTGTTTGGCTACTTACAAAGTAACAAGAAATGTTTAAATCATTCTCCTTTCATATAAAAATGGTTTTTGTATATAACAGAAGTGAAAAATAAAAGTCTCCCTGCCTTGCTGTTCCTTTAAAAACTGCATTAGTTTTAGCCTAAGCCAGTGGTGAGATATGTGAAATTCAAATAATAATCACTCAAAATACGAATAAATCCAGTTTTCCAAGCATCTGCTGAAAAAGTACAATGGCAAAAGGCAAAAAAAAACAAAACAAAATGGAATTTGATCAATCATTCCTCGTTGTGATGATGTGGGCATCCCTCTTATTGCTGGGGGAGGGCTGAGGAGGCTGCTTGGATAGTTCCCAGTCTCCCATTGACTTGAATTGTATTTGTGGGTGCAGCAACCTGGTCAAAAGAAACACAACACATCATGTCTGTAATTCTCCACTTATAGAAAATACCAGGACTTGAGGTTGTGTGGACCCTGACTGTCTGCCTACGAAAAAAAAGAAAGAAAAAGAAAGGCCTAAACTAATTTTCCTTTTTTTTTTACCTCTGCAGATTTAAATGAGATGTTTTCAACATGTGTTTTTTTTATTCATTCTAACATTAGTTTAAATGATGCACAGGAACAGCTCAGTCAGATAAATGCGTATTTGTTACAATCTGCTATTCATTTCCATTTTCCTAGCTACTAAAACACAGGAGAGCTTTGTTGTTGTTGTTGAGCCAAGATGGTGAGAACCCAGACCACAGATGTGACAAGAAAGAGGACACTGCATCATATATTTTTCTGTTTCTCCCTCTGGCTTCATTGCCTGTATCTGTTCCATCTCTGCTTATTTTTATGTCTGTCTCTTTCTCCTTTGTTCCCTCCCTTTCTTCTTTGATGGCTCTTATCTCTCTGAGTGTAATAATGCCATTTTATGCAGTAACACCAAGTAAAAAAAAAAAAAAAAGTAAAAAAAGACGTGTACGACATGCTGTGCTAATGCTAAATCTTAATGCATTCATGGTGTTGTGACTTCTGTGAGTTTCTGGCACCACTCTGGGGTATAATCAGATGCTGTATTTGTACCTTTTTCAGCCTATCAGCTGCTGATCCAGAGCGAATAGCCTCCAGCATTGCCTCTCTGGCCAAGGCAGGGTTCAGGGGGGTGTTAGCACTTCGATGCACCACAGTGCTGGGCTTTCCCTGAGGCAAGACAGGGGGAGGAGGTGGAGGTGCGGCCATGGGTGCTGGTGGCGGTGGGGTAAAGACAGGGGGTGAAATGGAAGTCACTGGACAAGGAGAGGGAGAGGAGGGGGCGCTTGCACTTTTCTCCTCCTCAGAGGCCACCTCCTTGAACTTCTCAAGCTCATCCGCAGCCTCAGATTTGGTCTGCAACACACAAAGGGGTGAGACACAATGGTAACTCTAGACACATAAACATACGCAGAAAGCCAGCTGTTCTTACATACAGAATGTGTGACTGAACTCACACTCACACTGACCTTACTCACAGGCACATCCAACATCAACCTCTGACTAGCACATACAGAGATAATAAGTAATCTTCTGTTCTAATCTTGTTTATACACATTCACATTTATGTGATTTTATCTTATTTATTTTGCAATTCCATTGTAGTGTGTATAGTTTTTAGTTATTTATCCACTTTTTTTGAGCACAACATTTTTTTGTGACTAATTTAGTCATGCAGCATTCCAGAGATTCCACTTCTGGTAAGGAACCTCCAGAATAGAACCGCAGATGTTTCAGCTACAGCAGCACGTTTCCTGCCCCCTTTCATTCCACATTGGTCCTTATGTGACAGTAAACCACCACTCACAGTCCACACAGAGGGATGGAAATAGACAACCGTGCTTGCACAACTTAGTTCATGCATGATTTTGCGGACAGCTAACTGCTAAACAACACAAAGTGATGAGGGAGACATTGATGTTTCCTTTTATATTCTCTCCTCATGCCATGCACTTGCTATAAGTCCACTTGTTTGGTCTCTTCAAAGTGTAACAAGACTAAAGAGTGGACAGTCACACACAGTCCACACTCAGCACAACAACATGCCCAGATTGACAACCTTGACATGTGTTTGGTTGGTATGTTTATGTTGAGCATGTCTATGTTAGCGTTCTGACATTTGCTAATTAGCACTAAAAATAAAGTGTGACCTAGACTAATTTGGGAATCATGGAGGAGTTTTGTCAGAAACCTAAGAAAAAAATGTTGACAATGAACATGAATGTATTCATTGAGCCTACCACCCCCTTTGATGTTGACACACAGTAAAATGATGTTACAGAAATAGCTGGACAAGTGTTTTACCTTCCTCAGCCTGCTGGAGTTGTTTTGGGCTCTGATGGCAGCCAAAAGAGCAGACCTCTCATTCTCCTCCTCGAGATAAGATACCTTTTTCAAGTTACTGGGAACAGAAGTGGATATCTAATAATGTGGAAGAAAAAGAGAAGAATTAAAATCCCCTTCTTGTTTCTCAACAACCTGCAGCAAACACAATATTAATCGAATTAAGAATACAAAGTATATTTTTATCACTATCATCATTCATCCATCCATCTAATCATCGATCTACCCATTGTATCATCCTTATCTGTAGCTCACCTTTTTGAGCCTCTCCCTGCCTCCACCTGTCTGGATTGCCTCCATCAGGCTGCTGTGGAGAGATGTCTCTTTATCCACAGATCTGCAGATCACAGGTTTGAACTTTTTAACTGGCCCAAACACTGTCACCGGCTGTGGTGCATTGTCGCTGAGTGACGTTGCATCAGGTGTTAGATGAGTGGCTGCCTTTGTCATGTCCGTTGTGTTCTGAAGACAAGATGTGAAGCATTGAGTACACAATAATATACAGGAACCATGTTACTAAAATTCTTAGAGTCAAACATGCAATTTTTATAATCCAGGTTTTACTTACACTTGTCTGGCCTTGGGATATGGGCTTTGGGGCTGTGGGTGGTTTGGCAGATAAGTGTGGAAGACAGCTTTGAGCAGGGTTAGAGCTTCTGGGCCAAGTCTGTTTAATATCGTCTCTGTCATTGCTGGCGGCCACATTTATCTGGGCAGGGCCATTAGACTGAATGTGGTTATTCTTGGCTGTTTGTGTCTGTAGCGTGTAAGAGCTTCCTTTGGTGGATCCAACACTGTCCAGTCTTGCTTCCCCAGAAACTCTCTGGCTATCTGACACATATTCTGGGTAGTTCATTAACCTCTTAGCAAAAGGAGGGCTGGGTTTAGAAGCAGAGTCATTTTCCTTATTATCTGAGAAGGACGACTGTGAAGATGAGTGTGGATTCACTTGAATGGACCGACCTGATCTCTGGAAGCTGGCTGTACGTGTTTTCACAGAGGACGATGAGTCAGCGACGTTAGGGATGAAGTTGGGTTTATCTGAGGATTTCGGGGCATGTTTAGTGATGGCAGATGCCACGTACTGGCTTGAGGTTCGCCTGGATGGTTTGAGGAAGGACAAGTCTTTATTTAGGTCTGGAAGCAGTGGAGGGGCAAGGGCAGGTTTATTGCTTTGCTGGTGAGTGTTTTGGGACACTGAAATCTTGCTCTCTACTACTGCCTGCTTCTCCTTTGCAACATGGATGTCTTTCACTGGTTCCTTAGCTTCTTCTTTAACCGTCTCTTTAGGCTGGGCTCTCTCAACAGGTTTTAACTGTATGCTCTGCTTTGTCCTTAGGTACTCAGTGTTACTGGTCTTCAATGTAGTTTCTGAAACTGGACTGGGGGTATTTCTCGTAGCATCCATGTTCTCCTTAGTCTTACTAACCTGACCTTTGCTTTGGTGCACAGGACTTTCTTGTCTTTCACTTGAGCTCCAAAACAATTTGGCTCTTCCATGAAGAGGAGATTCCTTGTTACAATTAATTTCCGACTCTGATGAACCACCAAATTTGTTCTGGGAGACACCATTGTTCACCATGTTTCCCTGATCATCAATCTTAATGGCGCCTGGGCTTAATCGGACCGCTGGATCTCCCGTAGCAGCATGCATGACAGAAGGTTTCGAAGGAACCACAGTGAACGTTTTCATGCCGAAGCGCGACGTGATGTTGCGAGTGATTTTACTGGGGGAAGTACTGGAGCTGGCATTATTTTGGGGAACTCTGTGCACTTCTTTAATCTTTTCTGTAGACACTGATCTCTGACTGGTTGCTGGCAGAACAGGTTTCTTTTCCTGCAAAGACTCAGTGTTATTTTTGACAGGATCAGATTTGATCTCAGTGCTTTTGCTCTGTTTCTGCATGTCGACATTAGATTTGACTGCTGATGTCGTTCTTTGCTTATCCTCTTTACCACTCTTGGTGTGAGTGACGCTCATCTCTTTAATTTTCCTCTCAGTTATATTTTCTTTCTTGTCATCACCTATAGACTTGTTCTTCAGTGGCTCCTTGTGCTGCTCAGATTGAGATGGCTGCTTTGTGTTTAAACTGCTCCTTTTATTACTGTCAGCAGCTGTATAAGCATTGTTGTTTTTGTTCTGTGGCTTGGTGCTGGATTGGTGACAAAAGTCTACATCAGTGAAAAGAAAGAGAAAAAGTCAATTTAACAAATAAAAAAGGATATCACAAGATTTTAACCATGCTGTATTGATACCATTAGGGAATAAAACAAGGCATAAATAACTAGAATTAATGGCACAAAATCAAGAGAAATATCAATTTTCAGCATTGTTCTTCTTACCTTTGCTGCCAGCTGACTCATTTTCAACAATGTTGAGTTCATAGTCCTCCAGCACTTCATCTATGGCTGTGACTGGCACATCCATGTCCACTACAGACACTGGCACCTCATTACTGTCTGTGGACATGGTATAAGGAGTCTCCTTCACTGAGACAATATCAATGTGAGCTGTAAAAAGAGGGCAGATCAAAGTGTTTTTGCACTTTTTGAACATTTTTATATGGATTTGTAAATTGCATTTGGAACAGTTTCTAAATGCAGACACACATTTCAATGGCCTCATGACAGTTTAAGATCATAAATGAGCTGTGATCTATGGTATGCCTCCCTTACCTGCAAGGTTAGCTTCAAAATCTGTAAGAGTCTGATGGAGCTGCGCTGTGAGCTCTGGATCATCTTCATAGCTGTCTTTGAACTTGTCTGACTTTGCCTTTGAGCTGATGTCATTGTGCCTGAGGATGATGCACACAAACATGTATCAAAAAGACATCTGCAAATATATATGTGTAAAAAAAACCCCATAAAAACCCATAACCCAACAAGTCCTTTATCATGGGCACATTCAAAAACAGATCAGCACATAGGGGCAGCCATAATACAGCATTCTGTGTAACACCACGATCCTTATTAACAGTTACAGAGCTACCACCAAACAGCTGTTACGATCGCTTATTTGATGCTGGTGTTACATCCAGCACCCTTCCCGTTACTAATCTGCCTCAGAAACCAAAAGGGTAAATGCAGTTCAGTAGTAGGAGAAATAAAAAAAAAAAGAAGGGTGTGAGTTTTAAATATTTTGTGCTTGTTCAAAGCTGAATTTTATTTTTATTGGAGCCTGCTGGCTTTGAAACATGCAGCAGTAAAGATATTATTACCACAGTTCAGACTTCCTTCACTCTCTTCAAGGGTTCAGCAGAGCATTCTCATGAGTTAGTGGCGTATTAGCCATAACAAATTGCAACAAGGAGGCCAAACCAAACAGAATTTGTCTTCTAAGAGACTTGGACTGCTGATCTTTTCCTCAACCATTCTGAGAAAACAAGGTTATAGTGCTTTCCTGGAATACTGAGGAGCCAGCAGCATCAGGCCAGACCCTGGATTCATAAAGTTTCTCTCAGTGAGAGCATCAATCCAGGATCCTTGGACTGGGCACATTACCATACACATTTCACAACAACTTAAAAGGCAAAAGTGATCTGGGGCAGTATTCATTTTCCACGAAGGCCTTTGAATAAGAGCCTAGAACCATAACTATGAAAGACTAGCACTAAAAGTCAAGGGTGCCAGCTTTGGCTACAACTCAAATATAACACATGGTGGGAACTGGTCTTGGGTATTACTGCTAGCAAAGTTGAAAACTGTGGAGACTTTGAAAGTTGCTTAAAACAGCGATGGCTGACTCTTCAGGGGAAAATCAGGTGTAAAACTAAACATGATTGCCAAAAGCAAGTATCCGACTTCAGATTTAAAAACAGGTTTTAGTTATCAGTGCTTTGGCCGGCCCCAAGTCAACGGCAAAGTGAATGGCACATGCATTATCCCAGACAGATGACTGACTAAGATGACTGACTTTTCTCATGGCCAAAAAATGGCATACATTGTGGTATACATTAACATACCCCCTGAAACCGTCCTAAATGAGGCCTTAATTATCATGTTGGTCAATTAAATCATGAATGATGTAAGTTTAAACAGTGCCCTTGACTTTATTTACTTTCCTTCTTGTTTTTGGCACCCAACCACCCTTCCTCAATGTGCCCTCTATCTCAGATTTGTATGTATAACTGTGTCTTTACCTGTGTCTTGATCCCCAGGTGGCACACCCCTCATCACTGTCGCTGGAATTGTCCCGTACTGGTCCAAGCAGTTTCTTTCCTCCACCTCTGCCACTTCCATCCAAAGACACACTCCCCTCTGGGGATGTGGGCTGGGTGTCAGATGGAGAGCTGATCATGCCAGAGTCGTCGCCGTCTGCCATGCCCTCCGAGGCAGCGTAACCCTGGTCAGGCAGGCTGCTGCTGCCACTGCTGCCCAGGGACAGAGTTTCCTCCTCAGGTGTTTCGGTTTCTGGTTTCTGGCCACTGGCTGCAGAACTCTGCATGGAGTGGAGCCAGGCTGGTAGAGGATAGAGGAAGATCTCAGCATCAGTATTGGGTGTTATCATTCAGTGTCCTTTAAAGCTGTGAGTAGCTTTTAGTAACAATCCATTTCAACAATTAAATAAAAGGCTGTTTAGTGAAAACAAACAACTGATAATAGGCTTTGCTTTGGGACAGAAAATGACATGAAGAATCAGACATCAAAGAAGCCTCTGTTCTTTTACTCATGACAAGCAGTATGATAAACAAAAGAAATACTTAGGCCTCATTCTATACTTCTCACATCCAACTTTTTAATACCTAGGAAGATTAAAACTCAGAAAACCAACACAACAAATGAAGAGGACACTTGCTTGAAAAGAAGCACATGATGCAGAGCAAAAATGAGGAGCAAGAAAAGATGGAAAAAACAGAGGAAGCATTTACGTTAGTTTCAACATTCATTCTGACACCACACACACACAAACCAGAAAACACAAGCCAAATATACAAACACAAGCCCAGAGCATAACCACCTGTGGCTTGATAAAACAGCTTTAATGATGTGTGGGAGGACTTACTGTAAACAAACCCTTTTAATTAGATTTTTACAGTACTGTTTTAGATACCACCGAGAGACAGTATTGCTTCATACCCTCTCATCTCTTTAGTACAGTCATGCTCTGGTCAGTGCTGTGGCTTTTGGAGAAGTTATTTAGTCTGTCACTGATCTCATTGAACTTTCGGCCAAGAGAATAAAAATCAATGCACCATTTTTTTAAGCAGCCTGGCCAGCATGCACCGCCCTGGGAACTCAACAGGGGATTCTTTAAAATGAGTTTAACAGAGAGTGACCTTGCTAGTGATACCAGGTGTGTGTGTGTGAGCGTGTGTGTGAGCGTGCATTGGGCACACATTGTGCTCCAATATGTCTTCCTAAGTGTGTGTGTGTGTACACTAGGCCTGTCAGTTTTGGACCTGGTCCTAATGGTGTGGAGAGAACAGTCAGTTCCAGGAGATGTGGTGATGACTCACAGGGCTGTCCTCCCAGCGCCTTCCCAGCAACAGCTTAGTCATGCCAACTACAGCCACAGTACACACACACACACACACACACACACACACACACACATACATCATATTCACTTGTGCATTATATATATATATAGTTATAAGTACAATTCAGCAGTTTTATTTATTATGATTTATTCCTCAGTTGTACTGAGACTGTTGTGTTATTTGA
>OMNW01032780.1:0-15822 GCA_900303245.1 Selene dorsalis
GTTTGATGTCCATATTAAAGGGAACCAACGTTTAAAAATAATGAGTGAATCTTATTTAAAAATAATTCCTGTGAGATAAAAGCTTGAGTGGTTTTTTTTCTACTTTCACAGTGAGCTGACATCATCAGCTCCGGTAGCAGCTCTATGTAGTTAATTTGCTCCAGAGAAGGAAGCAGCTGGGTTAGGGTTAGGCTCCATGACCTGCGACCCTTTGCTGCATGTCGTCACTTCTTTCTCTGTCCCTGACTCTTTTTTCATTCTCCACTATGTAATCCAAATGAAGGGGAAAATGCCCAAAAAAGACACTTAGGAGAAAATAACAGTGTGATAAACGATGAGACAGATATTTCATCCAGTCCTGACATATCTTTAAAGCTCCGTCCCTTTTCCAAAGAAAAAAGTCTTCACATGGTTCTGTGTAACCAATCATTGTTATCTGTTATGGATCATGGTGTTATTTCACAATAAGCAGGTAGACATCTCGCTGTAATCTTTTTAACTGCAGATACTGGTGTTTAGGTCAGATTCAGGCTTGAACATGGAGAGATATACGAGGTGTGTACGTCAATGGCGTCAGTCATGGAGGTGTGGGTGTATTGATCATGTGAGGTGAGGTGTTGTGGAGTGGAAATAAATGAAAAGCCAAAGGCATCAAAAGGGTGGGATGCTGGCGAGGAGAGAGAGAGAGCTGGCAGGCAGCAACTGGTGCTTTTTTTATCCGGCTGGAGCCCCGGGCCCATGTGCTCCTGGTCAGGTTGATGTGGTCAGCTGATCACCTCGGGAAAAGACACACAATAACGTCGTAGTGAAACCCATGGTGCAGGCAGGAGCCATCACAGTTTAAAAAGTTGTTATTTCCCAATCGGAAAAAAGTGGGCTTTTAGGAAGAGATGGTTGGACAAAGGCACCTGGAGCTCATATTGCTTGTTTCAATCATAAGCTGAGCTGATTGGCTGTATAACAGACAGCTTTGGATAAATAAGGTTTTTTTTTTTTTTTAATTGTAAATCATGCAAAGCCACTCGTGTGGAGTAACACAATAAAAAATCTCGTGCTGGAAATGAGCATAATAGCTCCCCTTTAGATAATAATTCGTTTCAACCTTTTCAGCACTATTCTTGTCATTGTAATTATTTATTGTGTTCAAATTTTCATCTCTCGCTTCACTGTAGAGCTTTACATAGCTCCAGTTGGCAGGAAAAAAGCAATTCCAGCACTCCTGCTCTGTATAATAGGATTTGCGGTTATCCACTGTTTGTGGCTTGTAACTGTAACTGAATTACATGTTATTTTTAATGAGTGTGAATTGGAGTTCAGGTGTGAGAGATTTTTAAATTTTTTTTTGGTAATTTTTTAAGAAAATCTGTTGTCACGACAGCGGAAACTCGTTCGATCCTCGTTGGACCGGCCAACGGAGAGAAACTGGAGAAATGTGGCAATTCTGCTCTGAGACAAAGCTTTTGTTTTTAATTGCAGAGGGAGAGCTGAGGGATAGCAGGTTTGGAATAAGCTGATCAAGCCATCACCAGGCATCTGCACTCTTGCTGAAGTATCTAATTAAATCCCAGACAGAGATTTCACGTGGAGGCTCCAAAAAATAGCTTTTTCTCATGTGTCTGTCTTGTGCTGCTGCAGTGACAGAGGCTGCTGCACTGAGGAGCTTCACCATCACACACCCTGTGCCCTCTCCACCACTGTTTTTATTATCAGCATGTGCTCTTTTGATAGTGGAATTTCTCCCTAATAGTGTGTACTTAGAGTCCTAATTAGATAGGACATTAAATATTATGTTTTGAGTCGTGTGAAAAAAAAGAAAAGAAAGAAAAAAGATAATTTCCTCTCATTTCTGCTCATCTTTAAACACTGCAGACATCTTAAATAGTCTTCGCTGTCGTGTCTTATTAAGTTTAACACTGTAAAAGACTGGAAAATTAATTTAACATCTCACAAAGTGTTACACATCGAGATTAAGTATTAATCCTCATAGTATGAACCAGTTTGTATCTGAATGCAGCAGCTTGCATCTGGAGAAAATCAGATATCTGGATAAAATGTTCTTTCTTTAAATGTGTGAGAGCGAAGAAAATATTAATACCAAGGAAATACTCAAATATGCTGATCTGAGTAATATATTTGAACCTAAAGACTTTTTTTTCTGTGCGGTCTGTACCAAGTTGAATCATTTGAAATGAGCTCCATGGTCTTCATTAACGGCATTAATGTCATCTAAGTCCATGAGGTAGTCTGTGAAATTCATTCAGAAGGAAAGAGATAATATTAGATGAGTTTAATTTGTCGTTGTTATAGTGTTCATTATACTGTCTGTGAGCCAAATTGGTCCTCAGGGACAAATCAAGCTCTAATCTGTTTATAATCTAATGTAAAGTAACAGAACGTGACTCTTCATGTGTCGACAAGGCTTTAAAACACTTGGAGGCTTTCAATCTGGACATTTATCTACTTGAGTTTGTGCTTGTGTTGTTGTTTTGTTGTGTTTGTAAAGACGAGCTGGAGCTGAGGTACAAGCTGCACAGTGGCAGAGATGTGGAGGTGTTGGGCAGCAGCAGAGTGATGAACCTGGCTGATGGACGGCTGCACACGGTGGCTGTCAGGAGAGTTGCGGACACCGTCTCTGTGCAGGTAAACACACGTGGACAAATCACACACACACACATCACAATGAGCAGAAACTGTGGGAACTAAAGTGTAGGAAAATATCTTTGCTGCTCGATTTACTAACTTTGAAACTGTCAAAAGTTCACATTACATCTTTAAACAAAGCTACTGCTCACACTGCACCACACACTGATACTGAGGAGCGGATAATGATCAATGATCTGCCCCGTGAAATGAAAAGTTTCCAGATTTAGATCTACAATGTGGTGTTTTACAGTTCACTGTGCTCCTAGTTACTGTTACTGTCTTTGGACGTGTCTGAGAGGAGGCTGCGGGGCTGCACCGCTGAGACATCTGAAGGCTCATTTGAGAAAGCAGAAAAATGAATGAAGCTCTCAAAACTCAGCGGATGAGATCAGGATGTGACAGTGATGCCACTGGCCAGGATTTCAGAGCCTGTATCCACAGAGCTGTATCAGGATATGTGAGAGTGTGAGAGAAGATGTGATGCCTGAGCTCACACTGCCTCACAACGTGAACAATGACAGGAAACCACAGGGTGCATAAATAACTGTGCAGCCTATGTAGTGGATCAAAGATAATTCCTAAGTTGTTTACCTCTTTTATTTGTTGTTGATAATAATCACTTCATTATCTTGGCACTGAATGAAATCAAATCCCCCTCGGCCATACCAGTGGACTTTTTGGTTTGTGCCTGAATCTGAAAATGTATTCAGAAAGGCATGAATGACAAGATGGATCCGGATCTGAATATTCTCCTTATTATGTGGAAAATAGAGAAGGCTGTGTAATTCGCTTCCACGATGGAGGCTGCAGGATTTCCTCGGACAGAGCAGCATCTAGAGACGCTGTGTGTCATGGCAGGAAGCTGCAGTCACCTCCCCACTGGATTCATCCACTGGAGCTGCAGCTTCATCTTGATATAAGGCACAGAATCTGTCATTGCAGCAGGATGTGTTCGTTTCCTCCGCTGAAATAAAGCCCCATTTTAAAGTCATTTCACTGAGTACACATTATTGAAGTTAATCCTAAAACTCCAGTTAAAGTAAAAGTAATGAGAGAAAGAGAGAGAGAGAAAACAGATAAAGTACAGAATGAGGAGGTAAAAAATATACCTCATGAATATTTATAGCAATAATAAATCAATTAGATGCGTTATAGACCTCTGCACTGTCAGAATTCACATAACTTCCTTAATCTAATGTCCCTTTGTTAATTAGGTCTGTCCTCATCTAGAAACAATAAGAACAAAAAAAGCCAATACTGATCACTTTTGGGTTGAACAGACAGAGATAATGTCCCTGCACACCCCCGGGGGAGGTCTGACTGAGGTTCACCAATGTGTCCAGAAACATCTTGGGCATTGAGGAGAAATCCACATCAAAGCCACTCTCTCTTTTCTGTGGCTCTGTTTCAGTCTAAGGTCGATCACCTTCAGCAGATCTCCTATTGATGAACAATTCTCTAAAGCCCAAATCTCTGTGTTTACAAGCCACACGCCACACCCTCTGTTTTCTAATAAAGATCGTCTGCCCCTGCGAGGGCTTTACCAACACAGACCAGCTCCTCTTCTCAGCTCAGCTGCCGTGAACCACAGCCTCTCACAGCTCGATTGGTTTCCAGCTTTAGGGCTGAATCCCATTAAACATGCATTGCAGACTTGAGGTCGAGCCTCCGGCTGACTTTTTCATGTTTAATTGCTCAATTCTCTGCAGCCAGTGTGTTGAAGTTTCCTCACCAGGCAGCACCTCGTTTAAACACCGAACAATAAGAAACCCAACACTTAGTCATTGTTATCAGTCTGGCTGAGTTCCTCCCCTCCACAGACGTGACTCACATTGTCTTCCAGATTGACCAGAGTGCCAGAGAGGACTTCAACCTGACGTCTGATGTGGATTTCAACAACATCAAGTCTCTCATCCTGGGCAGAGTGCACGGTAAGTGAGGCTCTCTCTCACACACTTAGGCACATTTCAGTAACATCTATGAGATGTTTTCTGTTTTGTGTCCATCACTTGAGGTGGACCAGAGGGAGAGCTACGGTCCCTCCAACAGCTGTGGTCCTGTTCAAAAACCAAACTGACATCCATCTTCAGATAATGTGAGAGAGCACTGTGTGAGTGTGACGATACCAAACAGAGAAGAACCTCAGAAACGACTAAAGATGGAGCCGCCCACTTAAGTCGCAGTTATGTGGCATTAGATGCGTTTCGCAGCAGCAGGGGGAGGGTAAAGCCTCAGTGTAAATGCCATTGTTTTGTTTTCACTAATGCAAAAGTTCAGTAAAGGCTGGTGAACTTTTATCTGTGTTATCAAGGCGGTGAGTAACACAGTCTTAATGCGCGTCTCGCTGAGCGGCGCTCCAGACAGCTGTAATGGTAAGAACTCCAGAAAAGGTCCTTCACTTTGTATGCTAATGAGGAGGGATTGAAAAGAACAAATTACTCTGGAGATTGAAGTCAGTACCCTGCGATTCGCCAGAACAACCAATGAGCCCGAGCCGCTCGCTGAGGGTGGGGTCGAACTGAACCACGAAGTCAGACGGCACGATTCAACCTTCATGTGTATTTCACATTGATTATTGACACTGTTTTCTGCCCAGCTGCTTCACTGAGAGCGGTGGTGACTGTGCAGAGCATCCTGCTGAAACACAGTGGGACATTGAGAGGGTTCAATATCCAAGGAGATTCTCAGTTAAAGCACGTTTGAAATTTAAGGAACACTTTATAATAACTACACACACACATTATTAAGCATTAGTTAAGTGGAGTTACTGTCTGAGTGCAGAGTGATATGTATTCAGCGTTACTCAGAGCTGTGATTGTGACGAGAGGGTTTGGTCATCGGAAACATCCCACACTGACTAACCGCAGCTCGTCCGTTCTTCACATGGTTTAGACATGTAATCTCATTTTAGGGAGGTGCAAGTCAGCTACATGTTGTAGCTATGGCAGCTGTGTGCATGTGCTTCTTACATGATAATATAAATCCAGCTCAACTCAGACAATATGGGGAAGTGTGCAGTGGCACAGTAAGAAACACACAGATACAAAGCAGTTTTCCGACATCAAGCCTCTTATGACTTTGTAGTTCTGTGTGGCCCTGAATGGACTGACATATCTGCTGCCACCAGCCACACCAACACTGTCTGTACGTCTGTCAGCATGGCCTGGTAACTCCGTCAAGACAATTAGGAAGCCGGAAACCACGATGACCAGCTTTTCCTCCACTTTACTTTTTTAAAAGTGAAACTTTCCTTTCCTTTACTAATGGAGTGAAGTAGTTAAAAACTTTGTGCTTCTCTTTCTGCTGGTGATGGTGTTTGGCTCTCGTCTTGGCTGTCGATTGTATTTTGTCAGAGGATATTTAGATAAAGTTGAAAGCTTTTCCCCACTTTCCTCTGTAGCTGTGTGCTAGTTGAGTATTGTTGAGCTCAGGGTTCAGGACTGCCTCATTCACATTGATTGGAGCCGTCGCCATCCCGGCTTTTTGAATCCGATATGTGGGAATGGCCCGCAAGTGTTGTCGACCTCAGTGATGTGAAGGAGATTTGCCTCCAGCTTTTCATCTGACCGACTCCTTTCATTTCTTACTTTAGACAGTATTTAAAACCTGCTGACAGAAAAAAGAAGCTACCTGATTTTACATAGTCAGCGCTTAGTACCGTTGGTCACCGAGCTGCTGAAGCTGAACTCACAATAAAAGCTTTACAACTTTCAGCAAGTGGAGGGTCGACAGACAGACATCATTAAAACTCAGAGCAGAGCTGACTGAGGGAAAAAAAAGAGTAAAATCTGAGCTTCCTGTGGTTTTGTTGTGGAGTGGTGATGGAGATCTGTGGTTGGAAACTGTCTGTCATTAAACACACAAGGCATCCATTTGTTTTCAACCCCCGCATCCAGTCGCTGTAGCAACCAGCCTGAATCTACTTGACATGAAGATTTATTTTGTACTCAACATATACAGTAGTTTTTGGTGTTTTCCAATCAACCACACAACTTTTGTTCTCCAGATAAAAACTGACACAATCTGTTTGACTGTATTAAACAAGAATAAAAATTACACTCAATAACTGATTTAATTGAATTATTAACAGTTACATTTACATAAACATACTCTGTTTTCAAGTCAAAATTCAGTCACTTGACCACAGATGCTATAAATTTGAATAAAAAACACAAACATTAAATGAAAAATACTGTTCAGGGTAGTAAGAAACCATCAATGTTATATGCTTGAGGTTCATTTACTACACAACAACGAACAGCAAATGCGTCAGTAAGGAATGGACTCGGCACTAGACAATGCAGGAACTACTGAATATACAGTTTGGGGCTGAGAGGATAAGCAGTTTGTAAAGTGCACCCACAAATGTGTTTTAGCCTTATGGCTACTGGATTATTTACAGTTTTCACCATGAGAAATCAAATAGGTTTCATGCTTCGCTCAAGCAACAACATGGTGCACATGTAAGAAACAGATACAAATAGGTGCTTGCACTGTTTTGGTCTTTAGCTCCTTACTTTCTTCTTTCTTGATGTTGTTGATGGCCCAGCTCGTTAGTATGTGACCCAACCTTCCCTCTGCTGAGCCAGAGGACTCAGGCAGTCATATCAGTATCACAGAGGCAGCAAGATAGTTGATATACTGTCACTCCCTGGCAGCCCTGTCATCTATCAGCCTAACTAATGGACCAGAAAAGAATGGAGAGACTGAGATGCTTGCACAGAGAGACAGGGAGAGTGTGATAGAGAGAAGGGAAGAGAGTGCAGGGAAGAGAGATAGTGATGCACAGAGAGGTGGAGGTTTAGGGCAGCAGCAGCAGGATGGAGGTGGACAGTAATCTTCAGTTCATGGAAACAAGGCCAGTGGTGTCAGTGTGACTGTTCGCATCCAACTCCTTCTTAGTGAAGTTTTAACCCAGTCACACACACCGGTGTTTTATTATGATCATCATCATCTCACACATCCTTTACACATGTATTTGTTTTGTTTTTTTAAGGCTTTCAATTAGTGTATATTCTCAGATATTTCTTTATTGACGAGACGTTTTGGGACTGGGTTCGACCACCAGGGGAGGGAAAACTTTTTGATGTACTTTTACTTGAGTATTTAAGATTTTCTTCTACTTTATATTTTCCACCCGAATATTTATTTTATACCTTAAGTTAGTTGTTTAGGTTAATCAGTAACACATAAACATATGATGTATTAGTTTGCATAAAACTTAATTGATCCTGGGGGGGCTATCCATCCATATATAAAGAAATTTGAAAAGTGCAACATCAATGCATCAGTAATTATAATCTAATATACTATTCTGAAATGGAAGATTACTTTTATTTCTTGTCATATAAGTACATTATGATGTGTGCAAATGCGTTTTCACTCAAGTTGAATTTTGAGTGGAAAACCTTAAGTCAAATATCAAACCCTAACCACTGTTGACTCAGTATAGCTACCCAAATGTGCACATGCATGATGGATGAAGCTAATGTATTTTTTATTATAATATCTCACAAACAAACTCCTATGCTTTAATTTATCCCAAAACTGAAAGTTAGAGATGAAGAAGAGAGAGAAATGAAGAAATATTATGGTACCATGGACTGTGATGCACCAACAGATAATCTAATGCTACAGCTCTAAACTAAATCTGTTGTGTTATTAGATTTTCCTTCCTCCCATCTCAATCATTTGCCCCTTCATCCTCCAGACTAATCTATAGGCACACGTGTCAAGACATGTATAATTCAAAGTCAAATTATTTCCTCCTGCTCAGAAGATCACATTCAATTTAAAGCTCAATCAAATCCTGATCATATACACAGCTGATAAACAGCCCTCTGCAGCCAGGCCACTCTGCAGTGTCCCGTGTTATACTGTATGTGCTGAAAAGTCTCTCTGCTGATAACACAGATGACTGGCAATGATGTGCTGTCTAGTCAAACTGTACTGCAGGAATAATTATCAAATTATACTTTATTTCTAATTTCTAGGTGAAACAAAATGAATAATTTCAAGAAATATATTTTCTTCTCATAATGTGCTCAATGAAAAAAATCTTATTTTGAAAAACAGAGCTACAACAGAGCTGAAAATACTTAATTATATATCTGAGTAAATGTAAATTTGAGTAAATGTACTGTGTGCATCTTTTCACAGTGCAGCTGAACAAAGTTTTTTAGATCTGGCCCCTGTAGTACTTTGGATATGTGCATGATTGCAGTAATTTCAGATTATTTGAACCCCACGCAGGAATGTCAGACTCTGCTGATGTCAGTGAAAACCACAACAAAGAGAAGCTCAACACAGATGCGACGTATCATCACGACCGTGGTCTCATCAAGATGAATTCATATTCAATGGGCCCTACAGATGTTGTGTGTAGATGGAGCCACACTGATAACAAACCTTTCTTTCTCTTTGTCTCCGTCTTCAGAGTCTGGTGAGCTGGATGCAGAGTTGGCTCGGGTGGCCTCTCTTGGGTTCACTGGCTGCCTGTCTGCTGTTCGCTTCAACTCCATCAGTCCTTTAAAAGCTGCTCTGCTGCACTCTGACCTCCCCGTTACTGTCACCGGCCCGTTGGTTCAGTCAAGCTGCGCTTCCTCCTCTCCTGCGAAGCCCTACGCAGCAGAAACCACACACTCCTTATCAGGTAGCTACGAGGAGCAGATGATTAAACCACTTGTCATCATCATCCCTCATCATCATCTTTCCTCATGTGTAGCACAAGCACATAAGTGTAAGAATCAGTAGCTAACTGATTAGCTTGTGTAGCATCTTTGATAGTTTACAGTTGTAACCTTATGAAAGGCCTTTTTAAAGGACTTAACTTTACATTTTTATTATCCTACCAAAACGAAATGTTATGTATTTCTAGTTTTAACAAATACAGGTGCTCAGTCATGAGAAGTAAGGCTATAAAAGGATCAGTTGATAAGTGTTGATAGAGCGTAGCCTATAGTTATATCATTTGTTGTTTTCCTTGAACATTAATAGTCACTTCCTTTGTTATCACTCAGAAATTCAAGAGTTTTACCTGTTAATTGGCTCATTAAACACTATTAAATGATATGTGCGTCATACCCCATTCACTAAAGCATGTGTCTGCTCTGCACTGGTTTCCCCCTTCACCCTGGGGAAATCATTGACCCTTGCTGATTGTCATTGTATAATTCACACCTCTGAATACTTTTCTGAATGTGTGGTATTCAGGTCGTTAGATAACCACCCCACTCTTCTCCCAGTGTGGGAACCTGTCTGTTATGCCTTTAATATTATTCTTAGGGCTGTTCATTAGACTTTTTTATGGGCTCATTAAGCATCCTTCTGGGTAAGCAGGAAGAGTGATGGCACTACGCAAGATGAGATTAGTCAGACAAGTCAAGCGAAGTCCTTTTAAAGCTGCACTGAAGCTTTCAACAAGCGCTGTCTGCACTGACTGATGGTTCTCACACTGACTTTACCTTTCTCTCATCTGCTCTTACACTCTTTTACCTCATCTTTCTTTTCTTTTTTTATTCTTTATTTTTTCAAATTACCTCTACTTTTTTTTTTTATTCTCTCCCTGTCATCTTTCCTTTCTTTCTCCCCCGCATCTTCATTTGTCTTCATTTGACCTGTTTCTTGATTTTCACTTTTTTTTTCCCTTCTCTCCACAGAACAACCTGGTTCAGTGGATCCAGGTCAACCTTTAGTCAACACCATGAGGAGTGACTCGGCTCTAATTGGAGGTAATGCATTACATCTCAGGAGGAACAATTCATTAAATAATCCCACTAGTCGGGATATCAGGGAATAATCTAAATAAATATGTTGGATTTGAAGAATAAAGAAAAAAAAAAAATTTAAAAATAAGGAAAGGGCAGATTTGATCTTGGAGGAAAAGGGAATAATGATGAAAAGTGGTTGAATTCACACAGCTTTTCACATGTGAAAACCTTTTAATCTTGTATTTCCATTTTAAACCACGAATGTGGAATTAAACCGAAGTAAGCAGCATTTAATCAGCTCCTCTGAGTAAAACCAGCTGCTTTTGTCAAAGCACTTGAATTTGTTTGTAGATGAAGACGAAGCATATCAGTTATTGAAGTGTTATTTTAGATGAAGATGAAAATGCCTGGAGGGCGGAGAGTGATAAAAACCCACACTGTCCCAGAACAACACACATGCAGAGAGTAATGCTCAACTGCAATGTCAGAGCTTGTGTTCCTCTACACATTGATTAAAACACAGTAACGGATCTGATTTAACCATGTAAATGACTTTATTCTCCAAATATTTGGACACAGTTTAGAATGGTAAATGCTTAATAGGGCTACCAAAAACATGGATGTTAACATACATAGTATAACAATAGTTGCATGGTTGATATTGCTTACTTCAGGTTTTTAGTGTTTTGTTTAATATTGCAATAGAGTTTGGATTCAGAAATGTTTGTCATGTAACCCAAGTTATGAGTAATGATCCTCTCATCATGCCTTTGCACTGCTGCCACAGCAACACTGTGTTTAAACACAGCCAGGCCAATCACACATGGCCAAGCAGCCATCTCCTGCAGAAATGTAGCTCAATTAGTTTCCTGTTAACATCAAATTCAGTATTCATGGTGTGGTTGTTATTACACAGTTCTGGCACACAGCTCTTCTTAAAGTGCAAATTTACATTTCTGGCTGACACAACATGTACATTTCAGAGATTCAGCTGTGTTGATTATTTTTGAACTTTGTAGAGACAAAAGGCAAAGTTTCACTTCACTCCAAGGTGCATGGAGAAAGGAAAAAGTGCAGGTCAAGAGGTCAAGACTCCAGCAGAACTGACAGAGAACAGAATAGATAACTATGATCAAAGCCACAAGCAGAAATGTGCAGGACAAATAAAGTTGCTCTGTTCATCACAAATGTTGGCCTAGTTTTTGACCTCTTTGACTTTGTAGAAAGCCGAATGTCTCACATATCTTCTAGTCTTTGTTTTAAGCAAGAACAACTTTACTTTCTCATATGGCTCTCAGTAAGAACCCAGTTCACGTCCCTTCTCAGTTCAAGCAAGTTGTTTGTGAAACCACTTCAAATTTTGGCCCCAAATTTTAGAAAAAGTGGTTGCCAGGCAACGTTTTTGATAAATGGTGATGGAGGACAATGTTTGGCTGTCCAATGTCAGTGCTGCTTTCGATGCCACAGACCTCTCTTACCTTCACTGATAGACTTAAAGAAGTGGGTGGTGGGTGTCTCTGGCTCAGCCTTGCAGTGGTTCTCCTCCTGCCTCTGAAGGGAGTTTAGCTTCAGTTTCTGTTGGTAAATTCACCTCCTGTTCCTCTGTTTCTCCGGTTAAATCATCCATATGAAATCTGGGTGTCACAATGGACCAGGCTCCGAGTCTGGACCTGCATGCTAAGTGTCTGATTTATTTTTTCCAGCTGAAATGGAAATGATAATTCATGCTGTTTCTGAACTCCTGACCAAGTCCTTAAAAAATATTCTAACTGCTCTCCGCTGGCTTTACATCAGACTAAGTATTCAATTCAAAGTCCTTGTGATCACCTGTAGAGCTCTACATGGTCCCATAGGTGTCTTCAATACAGATCCACCGCAGCCCTTTGTTACCTGCTGGTCTTGGCTGCCTTCTTATCAGGGTGTGTTGCTTCTTCCTAGAACAATGTTTCACACTTAAGGAGGTTGTTGTTGTGTCTCCTAAGATATAAGATCTTTGGACACTGAGGAAATCTTTAAAAAGCAGCTCTGGACCTTCTTCTTTGGGCTTGTGCTCAGTGACCTCTTCTATTTATTCTGTGTTTTGTGCTTTATCTCTGGATGTACCACTTTGTGTAGCACCTGCCCTTGAAAGGTGCTGGCTCAAACCCACCATATACGATGTGTAACAGTGACATCACAGAAGAAATCAGGTTACTGCAGGAAACGTCCAATGATTGAGCTACTGATACATGTATTCTTGTGCATTTGTGCATTTTTCCAGGTGTGATCGCTGTGGCGATCTTCATCACTGTGTCCGCGTTAGCAATCATGGCCAGAATCCTCTGCAGCAGAAAAGAGACGTATAGAAACCAAGAGGTCAAAGCGACACAGCCTGAAGACAACCACGAGTTCCCCTTCAGCAGCCAGGCAGACTCTCAGAGCGCCCCCAGTGAAAACCAAAAGGAGTATTTCATTTAGCAGGAGCCCTGACCTCCCATTGACCTGACAGGACAGAGCGGGACTTAGAGACACCACAGAGCCCTTCAGCCACCGCTACCAGAGCATCAACAGAGACGTGAAGTCAACAGAACAATCCATTAATTTTATTTATTTCCCTCTGTTTGTACTTATTGTGTACTTCGCACAAACTGTCAGAAGTGGATTTTAAGTGGACTTTGAGTCGTCGATGCTCTTATTTTGAGGATGTAAATATTTAAAAAATGTAAATGTTGATTTGTCTGCCCACAACATCATATTTCTTCGTCATACTGAAATGTTGCAAATAATTTATTAGAAGGGAAAAATGCAGAAGAGATGTGCCGATCTAAACACAACTTTGTTCCAGTTAAAATTGGACTTTTGGACTTGATTTATAAGCAGCAACCTTTTTTCTACAAGGATGATGAACCTCCTGTGAAATTTGAAATGTCAGAGCCATATGTGTGAAAACATGAAGAGACGGATTCAGCTGAGTGGAGGATTGACGTGCGTGTTTCACATGCGAGAACTCAGCCAAAGCGCAGTTCCTGAATCAACTAACATCCAACTGAATAAATAATTTCAACACCTGCTGTATATATGAATACAAGATTAAAGTCACTCTTAAAACTTTACTTCCACACTTTGTTTTTCAGTTAGTTAGAGGAGCAAAGGCTTTTCAATCAGACCAAGATTTTGACTACCAGCCTGACTGCATCACCTGCAGTGAGCAGCCAACACCAGAGCTCTGTAAGTAGCAAAACTTTAAGCAGCACAGACTATAAAACACTGTCACCTCTTTAGCTGTGCACACTTTTAAAGTGTTGTTTGCTCAAGCACTAAACCCTGTTTGCTTGACAGATAGGCTAAGAGATAATCAGCAGGAAATGGAGAGATCCCTTAAGTGGTAATATACAGTAAATGATACAATGAAAACCAGCCATCCAAACATTAGTGTTGGTATTTGTTCCTCAATGTCTCTGCAAAGCTTTGGGGAGGAAAAAAGTAGAAAATACATATATATTATAGCATCTCAGTAAGGTTTCATGCACTATGATTTTTATCTTGTTACACCTGAGCCACAGCGCCTGTAGTCTGTGTCCCTCATGCTGTGATTTCCAAATGAAAAAATGTCTTTAATCCCACTCAATAATGATGCATGTTATCATGAAAGCATTTTTTTTTTTTGCTCTTCTAAACACCTGCTGTCTGGTAAATTTCCGTGCTACAAGTGAAGAGGTGCAAGTAACATCGGCACAGAATGACACTGCACAAAAAAACAAACACCATAACTGGTCCAGCACTGGAGATGGTGTTTGATTGACAGGCAGTGTACAGCATTATCATCATGATCATCTGATGGCTGCAGCTTCCTGCATTAGTTTTTTTTTTAGAAATGTTTAAGACTCGGTAGGTTCATGTGACTGAGGTCAAGACCCCTCTAGATTTTCTCTGCCTAGATTTTCACACTCTAAGCTGCATGGCTGATTTCATCTGCGATGTCCGCGATCATAATCACACAGAGCACAGGCAATATTCTCTCCTGCCAAATTCTCATTCTCGTCGGTGTCACCACTGTAACGCTGTCACCTATCAACAGTGACACACTGCACACACTTGTTTGCTCCTCTGATCTGATGTTGGCCTTCGAAAAAAGCAAATGTTTGGCAGAGGTCGTGAATCTGAACCCACAGCAAATCAGTTTTATTTTGAAAGAATTTCCAATGTGGAATTCATTTACGGTCAAAGGCAGGTGGCAGATCAATGAATATATGAACACATAATGGAAACATCTGTTATGACTGTTTATATGCATATGTTAATCATATCTCCTTGGTACTATTATGTAAAGTGCAGCTATAATGCTGATTCAGTCATGTTGTCTTCAATATTTTGAGGAAATTTCCCCTTGTTTAACACAAGTATAACATAATCTGTTCAGAGCTGTCACTGAAGACATGGTGGCTTAACTATAGGAAATAGGCACTTTGGGAGAAAATAAAAAGAGTATGATGTTTACAAGCTGTCCCACAATGTGACTAATATTTCACTCTGCACGTCTCATTGACTGCAATCTGAGATCAAGGTGTCCACACAAGTCATTTCTCAATCACAGTGAGTCACAGTGCGAATGTTATCACCGCTTCATTGTCCTCTGTCAAACTCATCAAACAGCCAGAATGAGCAGAAAGGAGCGGTTTTAACATTTGAACTGATTTGCAGGCGTCATGTTTCTCTCCGACTTGCCAGTGGATGACTTTCCTGTTCTGGTTACAAAAAAACTGCAACTATTACAACCAGTATGTACCAATGATGTATTTGTGAACAATTGTAATAGCTATTAGTGATTTTCTGTAAATCAGTTTGGGCTTTTCCCTATCAAGATGGTTTGAGTAATCACAATTAATTGCTCCACAATAATAAAATCGATTTTTTTTTTCCAAACGGTGATGTGTTCAATCTAACCCTCAGAAGAAAGCGCCGTCATGTGTGCGTGTGAACAGGGATTCTTGAAAAACGTGGCTACGAGTTCGTTGAAATGAAAAACTGGCCGAATGTTTGAAAGAGACGACATCTCCAAACTATTCCTCAAAGGGCCGTGTGGCTGCAGGTTTTTGTTCCAACCAACCAAGAACACACAGTTTGACCAATCAACTGTTTGAAGACTGAGATCAGTTGATTAAATGAGTCAAGTCTGGTGTGCTGCTGCTGGGTTGGAAAGAAAACCTGCAGCCACACCGGCCCTTTGTGGAATAGTTTGGAGATGCCTGATCTAAACCATATCATATCCACAAGCTCATCCTTAATCCTTACTGTCACTCTATTAAACTTAAAGCTTCATCTTTACCCTCAAACAGCTGTTGATTGAAGCGAAAATCTACTCCTCCAAGCTTAAATTTGCACTGAATGAGACAAGACAGCACAAGACACATGGACAAACTCTCCTGCCGTTGTGTGGGCTCAGTTGTTGGAAGCAGATCAGATGTGGGTGAAGAGTCTGGGGGAGGGGGGA
>OMNW01032785.1:0-13471 GCA_900303245.1 Selene dorsalis
AGTCAGCTTTGCAAAATCCCCACCTGTGCAAAGCAGGAATGTTATTCGACAGAAAGACTGAGTATGATTTCCCATCAAAATATTTTCAAAGTAGGTAAGCCATAAAATTGCAGTTGCTGGTGTTGAAAGCTTTGTCCCACAGTCTGCAGGTGGAATTTACATATATTAAGTCTGGAAAACAAGTGAGATTCATGGCTGACTCTGGCATAAGAAAAAACAAAAAAAACCCATCCACTCTTTCTCTTTGCTTCCCTCTCCTTTCTTTCTCTCTATCGCACAGAAAGCTCTGGTTGTTCCTGGTTGCTCATGTGTGGCAGCAGAGCTGGATGGAAAACATATTGCTCCATCAATCACGACCCATTCTTCTCAGCAATACACTCGACTCGGGTGTTGTCTGAGACCGAGGCCACGCGCAGTCTGAGCCCTTGTGTAAAAAACGCAAGGATGACAAATATTCCTCTGAACAGATCCAGAGCTACGTCTCTGTCAAAGTGTACCTATTCTGATAACCTGATCTCTTTCAAATGATGTTCCCCCTCCTTGACAGTCCCTTGACTAACACTGTTTTGATAGTATCTTACTACACAGAGAGCTGAGTGTGCGCTGTGTTCAAACAAAGCTTCCTTTTCCCCTGTGTTATACCAATAGATCAAATGAAAAGATAGAGGGAGAAGAAGGAGGAAGATGTCGGTTTTCATCAGTATCTGGCTGATGTATTCAGGAATTTCTGTCTTTCAAGTCTTTGTTTCAGCGAACAAAAAAAAAATAAAGCAGAGAGAACGCTGCATGCTTGCAAGAGCAAGAGAGAGACGCTTCCACCCTCCCCTTCCCTGGCTGTTATGTGTGACACACAGCTTGGCTGCAGCCCCAGTTGTAGCCCCTGGGCAGCGCATATGTCACCCATTTGTACTCCAGAAAGCACTCAGTTCAGAGCTAAGGCCGATTATGAATGGAGGAAACACTTACTCGTTTTTCTCCAGAGCCAAGAGCAGCTGCTCACCTTCCGCTTCGATCAGGAGCATCAGTGATGCAGGGTGACTCTGAAGAGACAACAGACAGGAGGGGAGATGAGAAAAAATGACTTGTGGAGATGGGCAGGCAGTTTTTTTAAATGACAAAAGATGCTTCAGATGAAGCGGATGCAACTTGCCATTCCTCACCCCAGCAATCGTGAGGAAACATGCAGGGCCACTGTTTTCAATTGATGAGAGTTGTTTAGAGTTGGTTGGAAATCCTCATGACACTACTTTGTATCTTAGAACAAGAGTAGAGGGGATTATCTAATGTTCCTATTCCATTTGACATTAATCCTGCTGAGAACCACGAGTCCTCACACCCCTCCAGTTACAACACCGAGGGAGACCATGTGTCTCGGTTAGAGTCAGATGAAGTGGCACCGAGTCATACATCACTGCTGTCAGTCGTGCTGCGCGACTGAACGTGGCTGCACGTGGGCACACGCCCACACACACACACACACATGCACTCACCCACATGTCAACATACAGTCTCTCCTGTCCTGTACTCTCAGTCATGCACAGAGATACATCCTTCCACACACATAAACACAGCTCACACACATAGTTCAATGTGGGTCAACTGTGGCAAAAAGCGCAGCTCTGGGTTAAGTCATCCATCACCCCATGTGGAGAAGAATGTCTAGTGGATCATAAGAGGATATGGAAACAGAACACTTACGGTTTTAGGCGCTATCATTGCACAAACCAAGTGGGACTAAACTTCCTGCTATTTTCTGTTCAAGCAGCTTTCTCTATGCATTCTCTGACCTCCCTCACGCTGTATAATGTTTATGACAACTGCCATTTCTAACGTCGGGGAAAATACGCACAGCACGCTGCATGTATGGGGATATTATTGGAGGGGTAATATATTCAAATTAGCGCTTTGTAGGTATTCGATGTGCTGACGTGAGGTTTTGTTTTGTTTTTCAGGTAATAAGATCCCAGAGAAACCTTGTGGCACCTCGTCTGTTTGGTTAAGCCAGAACAAATTAATCCACAAATGAATTCACTTAATAGCACAACCTGGAAACTCAAGCTGTGTTCCTAAATCTGCCTGGCAGCCATGTATTTTGTTTTTATAAAGTCTGGGATTATAACACCAAACAGATCCAAGGATCCCAGATTTAATGTTCCAGTGAGTTGTGAAGCGTTTTCTTCCGCTGTGAGACACTGTGCAGCTGCCTGTGTTTGAAATGTACTGATCTGAACGCAAAGAGGCAATGACCGCTAATCTCTGCCTCGCTGTATGTGGTCCTACACGCCTGAACTTAACTGACCCTTAGTGCTGACACGTGAGCACGATTCAATACATCGTGGCTGAGATGCACCATGAATCTTAAAGATAATGTATAAATAGTTGATTTCACTGCAATGTACATGACAGTTAATCAGCAATTACCAAACTGGGATTACTCATTAAATCAGTGAGCGATGTTTATTTTAGGATGTACTGAATTGGAGAACATAAGAACATGCAAGCGTATCTAAAATGTATGGTCTATTACATGTTGCACTGTTAATTGGATATGCAACGATGCAGTTTTAAATTAAAGAAAGTAAGAAAATCATGAATGTGACGAATTTTGCATTTCATTTCATGTTTAAACTGTTTGTGGAACAGGTTTAAGGGTAAATCCGGATTTTTTGAAGATTCACTACACACTTTTCAAACAGTGGTTCCCAAGTCTTTGAATAATGCATTATGACATGGAATCATGAGATAGAAAAGGTTAGAAACTGCTGATCTCGAGGCAGCTCAACACATAACACAACAACAGTTTAACGTATACTGACAAATTTCCAGCCGTTCCAGTAGTGGGGCTATACATTTAAATTTTAGTGGCTGCTGTTTAGACAAATGGCCACGGGCTTGGTTGAAATCAAAGTGGTTTACTCCCTAAGAGAAGTTTTGTGTCTGATGGTGGTGCAAGAAGAAAAACTCCAGTGTCGAAATAAGAGCCTTTCATCTCCTGGGAAGCAGCATGGTTGCTACAGTAACTGTCACAAAAATGCATCTCATACTCATCAAGACGAGATCAAAAGTGAAGAGATCATCAGAATCATGTGCAATAGGCTACTAGATTTTATGAAACTATGCTTGCTGATGATATCTGGATCGGTGGAGAACAGAGAAATTGACAATTAAAGGGAAGAAGAGCTGAAATCTGTATTCTGGTCTTCACCTGGGATGTGAACTGGCTGATTGGTTTCCAGTCTTGTCCGATGAGCTGAAGAGGTACTGTAGTCCCATAGTGTTTCTGCTTTGCTGTTGGTCTGTGTTGAGGAGTCGGGCTCAATAGATTCCCTGTAACGAAAAAAGAAAAAACGTAAGTGGCATGTGAGAATACACAGAGAACTTCAAAGAGTTCCTCCTTTACTCTAAATGATCTCAGCATCTGGAAAAGCTGAGCATGTCAATCGTTGTGGATACAAACAAAAGGAACGTTTTCCAAACTGATTTCTTACAAACAACACTGATAATGAATTCCTTCCCATTAAAGGCCAGAGTCTGGTGTTCATTAGCGACATAAGGACACAACCTGACAGTGCAGCTGCCTTGAAATATAAAGCGTCACTTAAAATCGCAGTGTTTATATTTGATGGATTTTCAATGTCACAACATACAAATAATGATCTCTGAATGTTTCTGTTTTTCATAACTAACAATTATCCAATTTGACAAAATGCCATCTCCAATACATCCTCGCCCCTTCCTGAACATATGTTCACCTCCTCTTCACAGGCTGTCAGTGGAATGGAGCCCGTCTCCCCTGCCATAAAGACATGAACACAACAAGCACTAATCAGCACTCTCGCACATCAAGAGACAAGAGCTGTTTGCCTGTTGCGAAGCCATAACCACCCCTCACCCCTCACCCCCCAGTCCACCACATCCACCCACCACCACTCAGGCTGCATAAATCTTCAGGAACGTAGAGTTTGGAGCGAAGAGGAGCTCGGGTTGCTGCTGCTGCTGCGATAACTCCTAACACACAGGGCTAGTGTCCAGGATGCAGCGCAAGGGATTAGACGCAGCTTCGGGGCATTGTTCCCAGCATGCTTTTATCGCCTCTCACTCTCTGTTCTGACAGGGTGTTAGAACTGAGCCTCCGAACGGCTGCAGTTCTTCAAACTTGACTGCCAGTCATTTAAGAACACATTCGTTCCTAAATCCAATATTGATGTCTCTGAGCATGCCGTTGAGAGCCAAAGCAGCGAGGAAAAAAAAAAAAAAAAAAACACAACCAGCTGCCATCCTAACTGAACCTTTCACTTGTAACTGAGACAGAAGCTAGAAATCTCTCTGAGAAGTACATGATGAGCACTTGCAGAGGCAGGATGCGGTGGCGAGCCAGAGGAGGACAGTGCTAACAGGGTTCCTGCAGTAATCAGTTCCCCACAGCAGGGAAGCTATTTCAGAGTTTGGGTCTCTTACTGAAACAGCAGGGGTTGTTAGCGCCATTTGTTTGAGTGCAAACATCCTAAATCAAATGTTTGCTCAGTTTCTTTTTGTTTTTTTGTTTTCTTCCAGTGATGCTTCATCACGTATTTTCCAAACAGCAGGGAAACACATTTAGTTGGAGGGGGATGTCAGTGACTTCTGAGAACTTTTTGCGTGTGGTTTGAACATAATTTATATGTTTTGAAACTGAAACTTTGTTTGTCCCAATTAGTTTTGAATCACATTTCAAACACACACAAACACACTCATGGGGATGCGCTCGTCACTGATTATTATCAGTACCAGCAGATTCAAGGCTCTTCTTTCGAGGGTTCACATCCCAAGATTCTCTCACATGACTCACCCAGCTAAAACAGCTGAGTCTGCTTATTATCCTGCCTTAATAACGCAGGTCAGACACAGAGCTCCCCAGCTGAGCTTTGTTCTGGTTCTCCTCTGAGGAAACCACCACTCTGGAGTTCATCACAGAGCCGCTCCAGCTGATAGTGGAGTTGCCAGAGGTGACCAGCTCAGCAGTCCTCATTCAGCTCCAGCCTGATGATGAGAAGCAGGCTCCGACAAGGACGGGACGACATCATACACACACACACACACACACACACATCCACACATAACAGCCAGAGAAGCATCCTGCCTTCATTAGTCTTAGAAAACCACACCGTCTGGGGGAGGTGGGCATGCTGAGTAAGGGAACTCATGACAACTTCGGAGAAAAGCGCAGATGGATAAACACAACAGATGAGGGGAAAACTGAGAGGAGGTTTGACAGAGAAAGGTCAAGTCCACACTGACACACACACACACACACACACATATGGAACAACCATCGCCTTTTCTGTGGCATCAACTCTGAAGGCGAGGTTCGCAACCGTATGGCATTTGGTTCCTTGACTTCAAAGTCCGCAAGTGAATAACCATTTTGTTAATGTGGTGTGCTATGAGGTTTAATTCCCCACTTATAAATGGCATTATATTAGTGGAAATAGTCTGCAGGCTCATTTCTTTTCCACATGCTTGGGATAGACATTTAGCAAAGTTGGAGCGTGGCAAGGCCGGGGTGTGTGCACCGTGTAAGTGGCTTTTGTTAGATAGAATGTTATAAGAGCTACCAGAAGCATTAAGGGAGTGATAAAAGTGGGACCAGAACCTGAAGCATTTTAATATGTTCAATAAAGGAGAGTGTAAACAGAGGTCTTAATAAAAGAGTGTTCTGGCCGCGATCAGCTCCCTTTATGCTTGGGTGTACACAAGGAGAGCTTGTGCCATTTATATTGCCCCAATAAAGTCAGTGCAAGGTGGGAGGATTGTATGTCTGCGTGCGTTGGAACACGACTGAGTGTGCGTTTGTTCGCGTGTGTGTGACTGAAATGTGATAATGGCTGAATAAAAGTCATACATTTGGGTGTCCCCAGCAGTGTTATTAAAAACAACAAATCCATTTTAAGCGCACGTTGAAGCATTTCACTGTTTGGCTAATTGTATCTTAACTGTAGAGTAGCTTATTCACACCGAATGATTTAATGACGTTTCAGGTCAAAAAGGTGTCCATGCATCTAATCCAGGCTGAATTTGGGAGTTCTCTCAAATGTTTCTTTTCCTAGAGAATTATTGCAGAATTTAACCTCCAGCTGTACATCTTGTGATAGGGAGCGGGTGTTTCCAGCCCATAAAGGGGTCACAGGACTAAACATCAGTAAACCTGTGGTCTATGTTAGTGGTTGGCTTTGACATTTGTGATCCTTTAAAACAAAGCTGTCTCTTGTCATCCCTCATCACCATCATCATCATCACCATCACCATCACTAGCTGCACATTTCCGATCAACAATTTTCCACAGATTTGAATGAGTCATTTCTAGAGACACAAATGAAAACTACTGAGTCACTCATACGAGAAAAATGATTTTGTTTGCTCTGCTAATTGTCTCCGCTCTCGTCATCTCCGACAGCAGGTTGGCATTTTGTGTCATAGTCACAGGAAGCACTGATTTGGTGATATGGGGTGAAGAGATGACTAAATGAATACGAGCATTTTTACAGTTGATTTGTTGTTTCAGCAGAATTTCAACATGTTTCATTCAATCTTCAGCAAAGTTTTGGCCTCTTTCAACCTCAACACCTTGCCATGTTTCGCCGTGAAACTCGCCGAATCCGTGCTTTCTGGGGCAGCGAACGGTTCCTGATGGTATTTCACAGTGAATCATTTCCTAGTTTTATCAAAGTTCCCAAATTAATGCATTTTCAACAGGCTATGTGATTCTGGTCCCAGGGAACAGATGAACTTTCTCACTTCTTTGCAGACCTCAAGACGTCCTTTCTTACTGCCCTCTCACAGCTCCAGCCCTCACTCTGTTCCACCAAAACAAATCAACAACTGTTCAGCTTTATTAAACCCCAGAGCCTGCTTTCTCGCAACCAACTGCAACTCACTCCTTGACAGGCAACCATGAAGTAATGTATTCATAACAGTCCTTTTGCTTTTCCAACACAAATGACATGCTGTTCTTTTCATCTGCACACTTGATGAGGCCATGCCCCCTACATGTGTGCAGGTCCTCACTGAGATGGGATACAGGCTACATGTGTACACACATCAATAAAGAACGCTCCTAATCTTAGGGAACCTTGCACAACGTTTGGCACAGGAACACAGGAGGACACACCCCAAAGTGACTCTAAGGGCAATTCTTGTCGATCTTGAAAATATCTTTTGATTGAAAATGGAAAACAATGCCTATGCCAGCTTGAAGGAGTCTCTTTGACATGCAAAAATCCCTCGAACAGCACAAAACAAACATGCAGGAAATAGCATTGTTTGACATGTGTGGACACTGTTTAGTTACAAGTCAGACCTCGAGGCGGGAATGGGCTTGTAATGGGGGCATGTGGAATTAATTAAGGCAAAGAGACAAAGAGAAAAAAAAAAGACATATTACAAGAAAATACAGGTTTCCTCATGTTCCACGAGGAAGTGTGTTCTGGATCAAGTAAATCTAATAAAAAAATGCATCAAGTGCCTGTCTCAGATATTTTTACCTAGATGCATAAGATGGCTTTAATCAGGGCACTGACTGAGTCAAGGATGTGATCCAGCATTGGCTCTGAGCCAAATCTGCTTCTGACATCAGACCATGAGGGAAAGTTTATGGCTATTGTTCATTTAATAATGGCTGATTGACAGGCATTTCACAAGCTCAATTTATCCACAATCAGAGTGTGCAGGTTATGCTAATTCAAACAGAATGGTGACTGGGAATAGACTGATGAATGATACATTGGAAGGAGGAAGATCCATCACGTAGACATGCTTTTATAAATGACCTTGAGGATGAAAGCAATGAACTCCACTGCCTCTCCTTATCTCTCTTTCTCCTCTTCATCAGATTTAAGCCTGTGATTAATCATTATTGTCTCTGTTGGTTTTCTTTTTCTTATGCAATCAATGAAACCTTTACTTTATATCATAGGATGCCAAAACATATCAAGTTTCAAAAAGCCCAGGGGGAAGGTGTCAACCTGCCTGTTTGATCAACCAACAGTTGAAATTAAGGGGAAAAAAGCTGCACTATTGCTTATTTAATGTTTCATTTATTCTGTTGGTCGGGCAAAACAGGCTATTTTATGGTGTCCCTTGGGACACCAAGAACTCATGATGAGCATTTATCACCATTCCCTTTATAGGGAATATAAAAATAATCGAAAAAGTTTATCAGCCATGAGGGTGGTTGCTAAATTATAGCCTTAAATGACCTAAACCAGAAAAGAAAAGCAGCAAATTCTCACATTTGAGAAGCAGGCCCTAATGTTCTGTTGATCACCTAAATGACTAATGTTCGCTCCCTGTAATTTGTTACTTGAGAATTTGGTGCAGGGTGCATGGGGATTACAGAGCAAAGGTGAAAAGTGCCTGGTAATCTTGGCTCGACTCCACAGTAAACATCTGACCCATTTGGGGTGCATTATGTCAACACCTTGAGGGTTGTACAAGGAAACAGAGAAACCTGTATGTGACGTCATGGTAATAGGAATCTGCACAAACTGGAAAAGGGGGTCCACTTAAATTAAATCTAATAAGGTAGCAGTGTGTCAAACGTCACAGCAATGAGAGTTGTTAATGGTTGGATTTATTGGTGGATGATTTTTTTTGGGTCATAATCAAGCCGTTTAACACTAGACTCCCTCTGCTGGTAAATAGCTCTTTTGTGTGCACTCTCTCTATTTCTTTGTGTCTCCATCTCTCTACCCCCACCTTGTCTATCGAGCTCATTTACTGTCACACTAGCCTGATGTCAGGATGTAATTACTCTATGGGAAATAGATGGTCCTGCAGCTAAAAAATCCTCCTTGGCTCAGCAGGAGGTTAATGTTGTCCTGAGAAACCAGCGCCGCCGCTGCGCCCCCAGTGGGTAATGCCATTACGCCCCCCAGCTGCAAAGACTGTGGTCGTTGCCTGGCACGAAGCCCATGTGCCTCAGCAAGAAAGGTCAGAGTCGGAGGGGAGCTTCTGGAGCAGAGCTGTGTGAAAGCTTGTAACTCCTTGGAACCCCTCTCTGTCATGGGAAGCACATGTCTGGCTCACATTCAAAGCACAAAACCTCAAGCCTTCTTAGAAAGACAGAGAAAAGGAAAGGGAGGGAAGCTACTATATCAGAACATCAGAAGATCTCCATGTCATCACAGAGCATGTAGTGGAAACTATGTCCTTACCTCAGTGGATGGAGTCATATCAGTGTCTGATGATTCATTTAATAAGTAGACTGAACAAATTATTTTCTTCTTCTTCTTCTTCTTCTTCTTCTACAACAACACCTCTCAGTGCAAACGCTAAGATTTTACCAATGTTCTTTATATCCTTTTAAACTGAAAATGTTTGGTTTCTGAACTGTGGATCAGAGAAACCAAGCAAATTTAAAGATTTCAGCTTGAGCTCTCTGTGTTTTATGATATCAAAATAAGAGAGAAAAAGTCAAGAAGTCAAGAAATGCACCTTTCACCGGGTGTTTGACAACATGAAAATAACCACCCCAAACTTTTAACAATCTTGGATTGGTCAATGTTCTAACTTGAAACTTTCGTCCATGTGTAGCTGTTTGATGTGCTGCTTGCTCTGTTTCACTTAAAAATACATCACAGGTCCGCCAGAGAAACACAACTCAGACGGACTCAGAGAAAACAACTGGCAGCAGCTCAACCTCCTCTGGGCCAGGTTATTAGAAACTCACTCAGGTAGGAGGTGCCCCGTCTTGTTCCTTTTAACACATCTTACTATTAGGAATCATAGAGCAGCTTGTCCCTTTTCATTGCAGGTTAGGGAGGTGAAATGTGGGTGGATGGTGTATGCTAGGCTGGAGGATAGATTATCTGGAGCTGAGATGTAAAATTATGTGTTTCAAATCTCAATGGAAGACAATGACTGTATGTACACTTGGAATCCAGTCAAAACTGGGTAATGTTTCCCATAGGATCTACGCTATAGCAGAGTGTTAATCTGGAATTGCAATTAGTTCCCATTTTCTTCAGATCCTTAATACTTAACGCCACCTACATGTCACTGTGTTTCAAAAGCTGCCAGAATTTTGGAGATCTTGGAGACACATGAATAGGTAGATGGTGATATGATTTTCAAGATACAACAAAATATGAATAATTAACACGGACCATGTGAAAACTGCTGTTTGGTTTCCTGTAAATTAAAAATGTGCGACTCAATATCTGCTAAAGCTGCTTATATGAATATTTATGACACTCAGTCTTAGTCAAAGAGGTGATTAGGGGTAAATATTAAAAATAGACACATCAAATGCTAACATGTGTTCAGCTAAGTGAGTCAGGTGGAATGAAACATGATTTCCATGACGTACACAACAATAACTCCATGTGGGAACAATTCAACCTACAATGTTGTGTTTTCAGCTGCCTCTGACGAGCGGTCAAATAAGTTCGTTATTGCTGTGGTTCTAGATGTAGCAGTTGCTAACTATGCTGTAGTTAGCAACAAGCAACGTTTCACCTAACACAACCTGAAAAAAACAGCTATCTTTAAGCTAACTGTCAACACTCAGTGGAGACCAAAGCAGAGCTAAAAGTTGAATGTTGTGAGTGAAGATTTGTCACATGGACAGAAACGTGTGTTTGAATTAATGTTAATGTTGATAGAACCAAGAAATGTGTGCTAAAATGTTACTTATAATGAATCTTTTTGACATAGCAGGAGAAGCCCAGGTGAAACTAATAACATTAGCTCAGTACCATTAAGTGCTCCAGTGAGCCATTACAGTGAACCAGCATGCAGAATAGCCAAGCCCGGGAGCGCTAATATTAATGTTATTGATTGCACCTTGGCTTTTCCTGCTGTGACAGGTCACAGGATCTGCTGGGAGAAAGGTCTACTGTAGATGTGTTTTTCTTCTTGTTGAAAACTGCTACCTGACATGTTCTATGTATAACCACCACCATGCATTTTTAGCATTAACTGCACTACACCTTAGAGTACTACAAAACAAAACACAAGAACTGACCAGAACAGGTTTATAGACTGTCAATGATTTTTTTTTCCTGAACCACTGATGGGGTGGAACATGAACTACCCCAGACAGACAGACAAGAGCCAACTGGGCTCTGACCAGACAAGAGAAGATGCTCAGGAGAGAGGCGTGCTGAGCTCAACTATGACCTGTCTGGGTGTGATAGTCTCCAATGAGTGAGTCCAGAGGCAGCATCGTGTTTCAGCTTGCGTGTTAAACTTTTGTTTAGGGAGGTCAAATGAGTCCAAAGCATCTTCGAAGAAATTAATGCAACACATGTAGGGTCAGGCCAGAAAGTCCAGCTATTCTATCCCTCCTATATAAATATCCCCAGTGTGGGACAGCAACTGGTTGATCAATCTGTCTTAATGCACAACCACACACTGGTCGACTCTTCTTACCAGTCTCTTGGGTCTTAAATATCCTGAGCCACTCATCTGGAAGATCCAAATCCATTCATACTGAAAAGATGCTAAATGCCTCTGACTTGAGATGGGTCACATCACTGTGATAATGTCTCTCTGGGGGAGGACACAGTTTGCTAAAGGAATGTTTTACTATAGTCCAAAAATATATTCTCAGCTCAACTTTCATTAGACTGAGCATGCAGCACGCAAGCTGCATGCAGCGCTCGAGGCAGAGACAGTCATGTTGGCTGAAGCAGTGCAGCTGGCTAGTAAATGCTGGCTGACACTGAGTGTGTCAACCATTGGAGGAAATCATTCAACAAACGATCCCCGGCTAAGACAGAAACAAACAGAGAGGAAAATCGACAAGAAAGCTCAGGGAGCAGTCTCATGAAAAATGAATGCAAACATGACATTGCACGGAGGTCTTTTCTTAGCACACTTGTTTTCTGATGGCAAAGACAAAAAAAAGTGCACAGAGTGGAGACAAGGTAGAGGTTCATAAAACATGAGCACTACTGACACAGCAAGGCTGCCAATTATTTTTCATTAATCGCACAATCATTTTATCTAGAAACTGTCCAAAAGAAAAAGAAAAGGGAAAAAAAGAAAAAGAAATATTCTTCTCAAGTTTTGACATTTGCATATTTTGAAGTCAGCCATCATCACCCTGCATTTCACAAGGTTTGATTATCTTTCTCTTTTAAATTCAGCTCCATCTCCCGTGGGTATTAACGAGCACTTGTTCACCGTGCATCCATTCCTTTCAATCAGCCTGAAGTACCCCCAAGCAGGTAAATATGCTGCCAATACACATCTGCCCAGACTGGCACTCGCCACAAACGACAAGGCAATGATGGTTTTCAACAAGACTGAACTCATGGGAAAGAAGCATCAAGGCCAACTTCTGACGCCGATGAACGGTTGATGAATAAGTAAAAACTTCCTCATGCTTCAGTCTCGGTTTTACACATTTGCCCTTGCTGGTAATTAATTCCCTGGATTCCAGACTGACTGTCGTGACTGGCAGTGTGTTTGGATGTAAAAAAGTTTCTGGTAGAAGTGCACCTCCTCTTCTCACCACTGTTTCTAAAAACTGTGTGTAGCATCCTTGTTGAATCTCACCTAGGGGACGGAAACACTGGTGACTGAGATGTCATGAGCCACAGCCCCAAAGGGCTGCAAACACAGTATGAGACACAAACACGAGCACAGACACGCTGACATCACATCTCAACATTGCCCCGCAGCTCACAAGCAGCTCTTTCTCATTTGCTGCTGGGTCATCATAAACACAAACACAACCCAGAGGCTTCAATATCATAAAAAAAACTCTTCATTTCTTCAGATCAAGCCAACAATGAGACTACTGATTTCATGCATGCTTCTAAACCGACCCTGAAATTCATCTGCAATTTACTGAAGCAGCTTGTGTCAGAAGTGTCTCGAAAAACTGAAGTGTGCTTCCACTGCTGCCAACGATTACCAGATAGTTTCAGCATCATCAATTACAGAGCATCTCCTCTCCTCTGAGGTGTACTACACACAGGATGGACTGCGAACTAAAAAAAACAAAACAAAGACATGCTCTGCCATTCATGTCCAGCTAATCTCTGTTTGAGATAATAGATTTAGAAAGCTTGTCTACACTGGAGATGTTTCATTCTGCATGAACATATGTTACAGATCTGTATTAATAAAGGCTTTCATGATGAATTCAGAACAGCCAAAGGGGACACATGAATGAATAGAAGAGAATGCAAAATGCACAATAATGCATGCAGGTTCATTCAAATATCAAATAAAAAAAGCAATTAAAGGCTTTTTCTTCTAGGTAAAAAGAGCAAAAATCAGGAAAACAACACATTCACTACTTTTGCATATGGATCTTTGGTTTTTGCAGAAAATGCAAAGTAAATTTGTCACCTTCATCATGTTCTTCACCTCTTACCTTCAGCAGACGTGGAGAGCACACCGTCACACTCCGATAGAGAGACACATAAAGCCTGAAGTGCTGTCAAAATAACAAACTTCAGGCTCCGGCTCCCGGGGTTCA